>SCLD01098444.1:0-10937 GCA_004367895.1 Oikopleura longicauda | reverse complement strand
TTTGACATTTGACTTGCCATGGTGCTCATGTCACTGTCAAACCACTGCATTTAAATCGAACTTGAAAGAGTCTTGAAAGAAGATTTGGTTAGACACACTGGTATATATGTAATGACAGGGACAAATCTGAATTTTCATTTCATATCTTGAGAGATTTCGTTAAAATTACAGGATTGGCCAACGGTAACTAAATATTTGATTATGATGAAAAAGTAGGCGAAAGTCCGATTATTGGAATAAAGCATTTTTCACAACGGAAATTTCAGTGTTAAAACATTCCGGATAATTGACAATCAAGTCATTTTAAGTGATTAATCATTAAGTATACTGGCAGTAATTGATCTATCTGAATATTTCATTGAATTTTATTATTTCTAATTTATTCTTTTTTAGCGGTTGATTTTAAAGTTTTTCCTTCAAATTTGTATGTTCCTATAAGTTCGGTTTCAGAGTGTCACAGAAATTGCTCTCAACTATGTAACATAGTCTATGTCCAATTTTGATTAGCTTATTGGAATAAGCTTATTCTAAAAATCTCAACAGCTTGACTCTAGGACGTTACTAACTACCACTTGGTGGTGCGGCATCAGTTGATTTTTAATCATCATATAGTTTCGGCGTAAGGTGTTTCAATAAAAACGGATAAAGCATCCGTTGAAGTGATTTGGCCCAAATTATTTGGGTTTTTAAAGTAAGTTGACAGGGACACCCTTAAGCGACTTAAATGGGTTTCGAAACTCAAACTTGGCACTAAATGGCAATCCATCATAGTCTGATTCATAGAGCAAGCTCAAAGTCATTTGTAAAAATATATTTTGAAACCAACCTTTTGACTGAGCAGTGACTTTTAAATTCAGATTAAAAATGAGAGTTTGAATGAAGCTTGACACAAAACGATTGATTCGAATTAAAGGTACGGCGATTATTCTTCATATAAAGAAAACAGAGTTGGACACAATCTAATTCAATCGGATTGGAAACAAAAACTCTTTACTTAACGACTAACGAACACGCTTCATTTAAAATATCTGAGAAAAAATTCAAGGGCGGTTTTTGAATCCCTAGAGTCTAGGGCCTGGACTATGAAGCGAAAAATTAATATAAATGTGCATATTTGTCTAATAAATCAACATAAGCTTAAAAAACTGAGATTCGAAATAATTTTAAAACTCATCGAGCGCCCTCTAGTCAGCTTGAAAGCCTCGAAAGATATGCAGAGATATAAAAAATTGTCAACTTCAACGGATGAAAATCAAGGTCGAGTGTGACACGCAATAAAAAAATGACACTTTAATAATTTCAAAATAAGTTTAAATATATCGCGCATAAAAAATGTGCACAAAGACTTTCAAACCCAGATCTAAAAATATGCCATATTTTTACGATTATCACACTCTAAGATCAGAAGACCCGGACGAGCAACGAGCGGCATCATACAAGTAAGATCAAATATAAACTGTGAATTTCTTCCCCCATAGTCTGCAAAAACTCTCAACGAAAGTCTGGTTAAACTTTCAATTTTAAGACTTTCGATTTGAAAGCTGGACCTTAGTATTCCAAAAACCTTCCTTTAAATCCTTCCGAACAGGGGCCATAGAACGAAAATCTCCGAGCTGAATTAAACCGGGTTAGAACAGTTATTTAATTTTTAAATGCTATTCGGACTTCCATATCTAGGTACAATTCAGTGAGGAGGAATTTTCTTAGAATGAATTCAATATGTGAAACTATTTTTCATTATTTCGAATACGTTGATTCCAAAAATGTCATCGGTATGTTGATCGAACCTACCGGTCAGGCTGTATTACCGGTTAAATTTTCAAATCGTGGTCAGATTGCATTTTTAAAAAGTTCATCAGATTCCGATTCTAAAACTTTCAACTGATGTGGCCGGTCACGGCCGAAACCTTGATTTGCAGCTGCTTGAAATCCGCTTGCAATTTTCAATATATTTCCATTTTTGCCACCTGGTGGCCATTTTACGCAAAATCTGATAGGCAGAATCTACTTCTCAGGTGACAATACCCCCCTACAATAATTTCAGCAAGTCAAATGAACGCATTCTGAGTGCTGAAATTGCAAGCAGATTTCAAGCAGCTACAAATAAAGGTTCCGGCCGCGTCCGGCCACATCATTTGAAAGTTTGAGAACCGGAATCTGATGAACTTTTAAAATATGCAATAAAAAGGTGATTTTCGAGTGTTACGGTGGTTAACCAGCCGGTTATTTAATTCTAAATGCATAAAATCGCGATTTTGACCGCCTGGTTGGTATTTTTTGCTAATTTTGATCAGCGCAATCGATTCCTTGGATAAAATTGCGTCTAGAGTGAAAGTTCCAGGATAATAGTCGAGCGCATTCTAAACATCCTTAATCCCACTGAATTGTACCTATCCATATCTAAAGTCTGTCACTTATATTACACATGTAATGATATTATATTATTTTGACATTTTGGAAGGCTTTCTGTTTTATTTTTGTGTCAAAATAATGTTCAGTATAATTGGAATTCAATTTAATCGAAAACCACGGCCATTGAGAGATTATTTTGGAATACCTGAGCCCCAAAGCAGTTACAGTTATGGTGTCTACTGATTTAATTTGAACACGGTAATTCGTACCCAAATAACTAATCCATCGATTGGAAATTTGAATGTTGGGTACATGATTTAATAAGCTTTCTCACGCTGGTACACAGCGATTTTTTTTATGACACCCCTGCAGATCCACATAGGGTGGGTCCCCACAATGGAGAGGGTCCCAATAAGAGAGTAGACTACAAAATTGGTGTGCATCATCGTTATTAAGTTCTGCACCATTCATCCAAAGTCTAAACCGATTTATTCATTATTTGTGTGGATACCCGTCCCTTGGAAAATGATAGATAAGATCAGTGACACCCTTATTAAAGTTCGTTTTGCCATAGGCAGTATCAAGCTAGATGCACCCAATTTAGACGACGAAATGGATTTGACGGCAAGGATTTTGTATTCGGCCATATATCATGTATACGCAAATAGTTTATACACGGGTGGACCGAATTGTTGGGTAAGATTAAATTCTCATCTCCTTTATTGTTTACATTCAAAATAGGCGTGGGTGGTATACAATTCTACTAAAACAAAATGATCCACCCGTGTAGTGAATAAGATCAGATAAGTTCAAAAATCATTTAAAGTGGACAACAAAAATCAAAAAGAAGCGAGAAAAGATATCAAGGATGGCATAAAAGATATAAAGAAAGAGCAAAGGAAAAATCCTATTACAAAACTAAATCATTTTCGAGAAACAGAAAGGTATTCACCACAACAGTCACTTATACAATCGTTAATCCAGAAATGAAAATCATAAAGCTTAAGATTGAAAGGCCAGGAAAGAATATATAATCAACGGAAAGGAAGTCACAGCAGTAGTAGCAGCGAAGATACGCTTTACTTATTTGATCAGTAGGGTTTTCATCATTTTTGAGCCTATGGCGCTCTGAGAATGGCGCTCTGAACTTTTACAATGAAACCCTATCATAGCAGTATGACGAAATTCAAAATCGAGAATTCAAAATCTTAGAATCAAAATCGAGGAAGAATTCTTCGACAAGCTCAACGTTAGGTAAATTACTTATTTTAAAGATAAACTACAAAAATTATTAGTGAGGCGGTCTTGCCCAAAGTTACAATAACTTTTGGCGACTTAACAGTTGCGCATTTTTGTTAGTTAACTGACAGAAGGGTCTAAATCGAAGATATCACCCACAAGATGTGGTCATAGGTAAAAGACGTTTGAAGAGACCCCCAAAATTTTACGACGAATCATTTAATGTAATAAAAAATTTTGAAAGTGAAATTTTCACGCATCGACTCAAAAAAGCGCAACTGTTAAGAATTCTAGCCAAGCAATATGGCCACCCCTATGATTACATGGTAATGTGACCCAAAATATGACATTCACTGAGAAACGTCAGTGAATTCTTAGCGTGTGATCAGATCAAAGACAGAAATCAGCGAAAAAATAATTTTGACTGATTAGAATTTGGGGAAATGATTGTAACTTTGGAACGGATCCAGTGAGGTACCCTGTTAGATATTCCCCACGATTTGATTTAGAATCAAGCGAAATGCAATCGAGTGAATCAATGGCATGTCTGTTACCACGAAAAAAGAAAAGTGGAATTATTAAAAACTGTAAGGCCTGCTTGTCAAAAACAACCAGCTGCTTGCCCTAAAATTTTTGATCAAAAGGTATGGCTATAAATTTACCGTTATAGCCATCTAGCTCAGTGTTTTTGGTGTAACTTATATTTAGTCCTATTTCGTGATTGCTAACATCGTAATTTTTTACATACCTCGTATCAAGTCAAACGATAACGGATACAAATGGGTAAAGTGGATCGTCTTACAGAGATTGAACACTGTCCAGTTTCACCCAGGACTTCGAAGTCCTGCTTCGAGTTGATCCGTATTTAAACGGATCCGCTTTTTTAGCAAACAGGTTTCTATGAGATTGTTCCACGGTGCCTTTGAGTAAACTTTATATAATCGTTCACAAAAAAGGGGAAAATACAGATTAACCAGCTTAATCTAGCCGATGTAATTTTTCGGTAACATCCATTAGTATTAACCTTTATCCTAACAACATTCAGGGAATTGAGTGACAAACTACCTTCTGCCAATCCAACGCCAAATTACGATGTATTTTCAAGGATTATTTTGCCAAATAACTCATGTTGTTTAAATTATGTTATTTTTCAACAAATTTTATTATTTATGATGGTTTATTGAAGCAGAATATTTCTCAAAAGCTGAAAATCTTTTTGAAGTATTCATCGTTAAATATACAAAGCATTACATATTGAGATTCAAATAAAATCTCTGTCTACAAAACCAGCTGTTTCGCTGACTGGTTGAAACCACGATTGATTGCGGCTGATTGCGACCTGTTTTGATTGATCGCGGTTAGATGTTGATAACCACGATTAAAAGTCGTATGAAGCAGTTTCATTGAGATTCATCCGAGTCAAATCGGTAACGAGTCCATAAACTGAATCTTTTGCCATCCAACTTTCAAAGGCAAAACCCATATCCATAACTCGTTTCAGATCGATTGTTTGTGTGACGTCATATCTATTACCCATAGCAGCATAAGTTGATCTATCAATGTCATAACGAATATCTTGCCAGACTTGCTGATTGTATAAAACGTCATTTGAGTCAGTTCCACAAATCTGAAGGTACGAAATAAGGCGGAGGCAATTTTGATTTGATCGAAATTGATCTACAATTGACCGGAAGTGAAATAACTTGAATGAAAATTTACCTTTTCTTGAACATTAACAATTTGATCCCACATTTCTTGGATATCTTGAGCAAAAAGTGTATTTTCAACTTTTCCCATTGATGTGATATGAAGATATTCGTTATTCAGAACTGGTCCGAATCCAATCGTGTAAATATCAATTCCTATAAGATTACATAATATTTCGTCTTTCACCTATGGTAAACACTTACCCTCTTTAACAGCTAAATTGGCATGATAAAATGGTGTGTTATCCGATGTTGACCATCCATCAGTTATTAGGATAATTGCTTTGTCCGAATCATCTGATCCATATGATCTGAATTCTTTTCTAGCTGTTTTCAGGCCGTGATTAAGATTTGATTCTGATGTTGCTTGGAGATTTGCGATGAGACCATTGAGCGCATTATCAACTTGACCTTGAGAATATGATCCAAGTCTGGAATAAACCTCTCCAGTTGACGAAAATGTTGCCAAACTCATTTTGACCCCAGATTGGAAATCAAAACCTTTCATCAGGGCACGAACCCATTTCCACAGTCCGCCCATGCCCAATTCAGCATTTGGGGCAATTGAGGACGAAATATCGATGAGGAAAACGATTTCGAGTTCGGACTCGGACATTCCGCGAGAGCAAACTTCGTCAAACACTGGCTTCCATTGTCCGGGACCTGGGCCGTAGTTGTTTGTGGCACCGTGATCAGCGACGACAGGACCATTATCGGAACTACTGAGCATATAGGAATTAGCACCATTGCCTCCGTTTCCACCTCCAATAACACCACCACTAGCTCCATTCCACATATCGCCACCGTTGTTACTGACATTATCATCGGCTCCCATCACACCACCACTGGCACCATTCCATCCAGAGTTATCATTATTTCCTCCAGTGTTACCGCTGTTACCATTGTTACTATTGTTTCCACCGTCGTTATTACCTTCATTGTTACTCCCATTGTTACCGTCATTGTTATCACTGTTACCAGCAGCATATGGGTTGTTATTACATCCTCCAGTGGGTCTGATTGTGTTTGCGTCGCAACATTCGTGGGTCTCAGTTAAATATGTTTTTGATCCACAACAGCTTCGCGATCCAAAGTTGGTTGCGAATGGGAATCTTGACGGGTATTCACCGCAACATTCATCGAGAGTTTCAAATTCACCTGTCCAGTAACACATATTCTTTTGATTAAAATTACCAGAGTGAGAATATCGACGGTTGTATTGTCCAGATTTAACCAGATCGGCTAATGTTGAGGCCAAGGTAACGTCACATTGACAAGTCCAGCTGGAACATCCTTTATCGTTACCCTTGCAAGAAATTTGAGGGTTGTACTTTGAACCACTCTAGTAAAATAAGTTATAACTTTTACAAAAATCGTTTCAATAAACTCACCAGGAAATCGTATTGTTGAGATAATGGAGTACAGTCTGTGTCATCCATTCGAGCACATGTCGTACATCTATCAATAGTTTTCGCATTTATTCTGACACGATGGTACTCTTGAGATCTTATCTACGAAACAAGGGGTATCCAATCAAATCTTTTATTTGAAAACTAGCCTATGCCATGCTTGACAAGCCTGATCAATTGCATCCAATGGTTGTCCTTTTCCTTTGGTTAAGTGACTTTCTCCGTTATTCATGTTACACCAGCAACCATAATTTAAAATGTCATTTGGATCTGGGTTACCTCCCTGTCCAAGTAAGATATTTAAGATATCTTCAATATTATCCCTGTTATCGTTTGACGTGGTGGTCGTGGGATATGGTGTGGTCGTGGTTGAGGTACTGGTCGTGGTCGACGTGGTTGTCGTAGGGGTTGTAGTGGTCGTAGTGGTACTGGTTGTGGTACTGGTCGTGGTACTGGTCGTGGTACTGGTAGTGCTAGTTGTCGTAGTAGGTTTTTTGGTTGGTTTGTACCCAGATGTGGGTTTTTTCGTGGGCTTTTTTGTTGGTTTCTTAGTTGGTTTTTTAATGGGTTTTTTAGTAGGACCATTAGGAGCATATGGGTTTCCTCCTGCTCCATATTTCGCTGCTTCGGCAGCCTCAGCTTCTTGTTTTGCTTTCTTTTTCTTTCCTCGTTCCAAATCAAAGAGATCGTAATCACCAGCAATCAGTTGATCTGACAGCTGGTCAAAGGACTGTCGACCATAAATATCTGCTATATTCTGAGCAGCGACTGTCAAAAGTAAAAAATTATAAAACAGCTTCATTTTATCTAACTGTGAATTTAATTTTATGATTTTTCAATTTCAGTTACATCGTTTTTATAGGTAAAAGTACACTCATTGATGACTTGAAAGCCATCTAGCGGACAAGTTGTCGGACATTTATTGATTGGTGATTGAGGAGGATGATCCGGATGATCTAACGATGAGGATTATTCTAACAAACCTCTATAGCTGTCAAATCTTTGGCCGTGACTCAATCAAAGTCATGCTTGTCTCTCTGTCACCAACGGCCTGAAAGAGAGGTTCTAAATATTTGAAACACCGCAAATTGCTAATGACTATCAACAGACTATGAAACAAATTATAATTTTTTAAACTAAAATTCGAAAAAAAGTATTTGCTGTCATAACAAATTACAGTGATGCATTCATTATTCATGGATCCACGGACTCGTGACGGACATCATCGGACCGTGGGGAGTCCCCACTGGGGACCGAATAAACCGGTGAATTTGAGTTTGTACTATAAAAATAAGCACTACATATTGATGAAAAATCCCTGATAAGAGTAGTGAAAATAAGATGTTGTGGTCACGAATGGCCATTTTTCCTTCAAATCGTCTTATCAGCTCAAACAAGAACTCTTGTGAGTTCCGATTTGGCCACAAATTTCCTTACTTTTCTGCAATGTTAAGAAATTTCCGTGAGAATTTGAGATCCTACAAATGAAAGAGTTATATTTCATTAACTGTACTAATACCTATGTAACATAGACTATTTTTCTAACAGTTTGAAGTCAATTAAGTACTCGTTTATTATCCTCATCGGATTAGCCATTTGTTCATCGTTCTCGTCGTGCCCCTTCTAAAATCATGAATTTTGAAAATTCTAAATTTGTGAAAATTTCAAATTTGTTCGAATTCGGATCTATCAAGAAGCTAGTGTTTAGTATTAAAAGTCTAGTCCCAAAATTTTCAATTATGGTGTGGTAAAATTTTTGGTACCATCCCACATATGCATGGTCATACACGAATCGATGACGCATAGCGAATATTGAGCCCTTTTCCTGGGTCAATCAAATTTTGCCCCTTACATTATCAAGATTTAAACCAGGGTTCGAAATCACGAAATCACAAAAACCTTGTCGTGCCTGACTAAATTGGCTGAAAATCGTGCGCGACAAAAATCGACTTAGATTTTGATCCGAATAAACTTTGGTGCATTTGGCTTCAATTAAACTCACTTAAATTAAATTCACTAATTATAATAATAATAATCATGCGAATCGTGCACGATTTCTGTCGTGATTTCGAACCCTGATTTAAACCCTTATTAAAAAAGAATTTAAACTACAAGGTGACGAATTTGTAAGCTAATTTTCATGATTGCCCACTTAGGTATCGTTTTCCCTATTAATTCCCTCGTATTTAATTGCTGAGCATTACTAACGATAGTTCTGTACCAACGTACAGAAGCAAACTAGGGTTCGGTCGACGCGTGATCGATCCTACTGATTTTGTCACGTGACCCATTTAGATAACTAAACTTGGTGGAATATTTCAACTTAAAACAGGAATTGAAAATGTTTATTTTTTGTGTGGTGAAAATTATTGAACGCAGGAAATTTTTGGTATTTAGCATCCGAGTTACGATTTTGGCTCTCTTGCGACACTAGAATAGATTTCTGTCTCTACCTGAAAACGTTTTTGGTTGTAATAGGTCATCCCGTACAACCCACAACTCATTTTTACTAACAGAATAGAGAAAGAATCAAGGATTGAAACTATTCACATAGTGAAGAAATTAGAAAGTAAATTGGAAGAAATAAGAAGACCTCGAAGAAATTGACGAAGTCTGGGAAAACTAAGATTAGAGAAATATGAAGACTTTGAGCCTTTTAGTTGGGGCGTCCGCGGCCACCAATGGTGAGTTATCGAAATTGATGAGTTATCGAAATTTTTTTGAATGTTGTGTAAAAATGACCACAAAAAATGCTTTGACTCCAACTTCATCTTGGTCGTATCGGTCATTTTTTTGGTCTGTTTGCCAAAAAGCGTCATTTTGACTCATTTTTAAATCAGACAACTCGGCGTTTTGAAATAAAATTCAATTTCAAACCACCCGAACTTACTCCCTGGTCATAACATGAATATTAAACGAAACTTTGGAAAATTTTGAAATAAAAATGGCCCCGACCAATTTGAAAATGGCATTCATGTCAACATTGTGACATTTTTAGTTTTAATAAAATATATATATATTTTAATTTATACCAGATTAGAAGCACAAATCATTTTTCGTTAGCAAAAATTAGGCAATTAAAATATATTATATAATCTTGGATGAAGACTTCAACATCGAGGTTAACGGTCACGAATCCTTAGAAGTCTCCACTGTCACAATCACTTCCTTAAAATTTTCATCTCGAAAATCTGAGTCACTACTCTGACTCACTTTAAATTCATTAATCGGTTTTATTAACGCATAATTTGGTGTCGCAGTTAATTCAATCAGATTGTTCGTATAGGTTCAAATTCTTCATGTTTGGGCCGTGCATTTGGGTTCATTAAAATGGGATGGTATTTGAAATACATATTTCTAAACGCTCGTCGAACGAAGTACTGATTTGATCGCAATCATAAATAACGGATGATAGGCATACACAAGGATAGTTATATTTCCTCCTATGCAAGAGGTTTTCAAGTCCCTTTGAGTTTAACTGTTCGCTTTCCACTTCAGCTTTTTCGACCGTCTACTGTTTATGTTTGGGACTGCCCACTTTTGGTAGAATTGTGACCCATGACCACTGAGGCCCGATCAACTAAATACCATCTATTTTCATGCAAATTGATTCAAAGCGTCAACATATGGACGGTTCACTTTCGTATGATCGTCCAAAGAACTTCTTAAACTTCGTCCTCTTCAAGGACAATTTATTTTCATGAATTATGAATATCAATTTTGACTTATCTATCTATAACACCCAAAAAGCTGATTTCAGGCAAAAACAGCGCAAATATGAAACAAAAATTACTACTGAAAAAATAGTTTTTGATTTTTCAGTGAAAAGATCTAATATGTCAGCGAAAACTCTTAGAACAGCGAAAATTCTTAGTCAGCGAAAATTCTTGGTCAATTTTCCATATTCAATTTCGGGGATAAAGTGCTCCATTTCGAAATGGAACGAATGTGATAAGGCTCCTATCATAGGGGTGGAAGCCTGAACCCCGTGTGGGACCACATAAGATTATAAATTTCGTACTTTTGGTAGTTTTTCTAATTGAGAATCTCAATTTGAGATACCAAAGTTAAAGTTGAGGTGGTCACTGCTTCGGTGATTTTTCGAAATTCTAAAATTGCATACTAAAACTGGTACTGTTATCATTTTTGAGTAGTGCATCCTTCAATCAAATTGATCGTTGCCAAGTTGTCGCAGGATAAAACCACCCCTGTCAGACTTGGAAAAATCCCT
>SCLD01098433.1:0-10954 GCA_004367895.1 Oikopleura longicauda | reverse complement strand
ATGGCGGCTTCGAGGATCCGCATTTAACTTTGCACGATGAGTATCAAATCGCTGAAGTCACCTATGACGGGAGTACAACGGACGTTCAAACGATTGGACGACTTCCATTCCCATTCGAACGTGGTGCATGCGCCGTTGCCAATGACGACAAAATCGTCTTGTGTTTTCCGCGGCTGGACGATAGAGGATGCAAAGTGTCGTCGGGTGTCTTTGGTCCATTTACCAATACGACAATGTCGATCACGTCTCACGCAAGAACGGCAATGGCCGCATCATCAGACGCGTTGTTCGTCGTTGGTGACAAGCAAAAGAACAGTGCACGAGCAGAGTTGATGGATATCAGTGATGCATCACCCTCCGAGTGGAAATGGACAGAGACAACAAGTTATCCGTATGAAAGCGCACTTTACCAAGCGCCGATTGTCCATTATGCGGATTCATTCTATGTCTTTGGCGGGACCATCCCAGATTTGACACGATCACATGGGAGTTCTCTTATCGCACAGTTTGCTATAAAGAGTGAAACGTAGTCGATATGGGGCAATTTACAAGAGACTCGGCGCATGCATGGCGCCATTCTTGTTGACGGTATTTCTAAAATGACTTAGTAACTTTCATTTTGATTATTTCAGACGTGTTCATGATCGTTGGGGGCCATTACACGAAATGCGCCGAAGTGTGCAATATTGTCGATAAAACATGTCGTTCACAAGAGCCGCAGCTCACTGATGCATAAGTCTGGCCTGCCTTGTTCTTGCTTGAGGAATAGTTACTGTTGGAATAAATCATTTTTGTTGGACATGAAAATAGATGCCGGGTCCAATTGGGACGTTTCTTCCATTTTACAGCTATCAGGAAAGTTTAGTCTCAGTCTCACTCTGAGAGTCTCGCCATAGTACATACGGGTTATTGAGTACAACCGCCTCGGGCTTGTTCTCCGCCCAGACTTTTTTGCAGACTCTTTGCAGAGGAGTTCAGAGTAGCAAATGATCAGAAACGAGTAAATGAAAAATGAACCATGAGTTGAAACTTGATGAAACTTTCAATTTGAAAGGTATATTCTGCAACTTAACGTTTGCATTGACAATTCAGGAATTAAGAGACAATACTACTCACAAGTTTTTTCACTGTTAATAATGAGTGCTGCATTCACTAGTGAACCTGCCAACTCGAAAATGAATCAAAAAAATCATCCTTGTCGAGTGCTATGCTACAGGAAAAATTATATATAACAATAAAAGAAGTAAGAAAACGTGTTCGCCTTAATATATCAGTATCACTCACAAATGCAAAGGTTTTGTTCACCGCAGCAGACAACAATTTCAGACACTGGCCTGTTGATATTCAAAGTAATACTCACTCAACACATTTTCTGTATTTTAACGCACAAAATGAGGACACGTAGCCTTAAACGATGTGATGCCGACTCACTCCAACAACTTGAATATTTTGGTCGAAGTAAGTACAAGTTTCCTCCATATGTTTTTGAAAACTAAAGGCTTGAGTCCGACAATTTACGATTGTTGAAATAAATGACGACGCAGACTTTGAACTCGAGTGCACATATCAATCACCAACTGAACCTGAAGGTCAACACTTTAACACATTCTAATAAGTTTAAAAAATATTTTTTAGGTTATACTCACTTGTTCGCCGTCCCGTCCGATTACTGTCAAATTTAAAAAATCAACAAAACATCACTCTGTACACTAAAAATTGTGTATCATTAGCAAATAACTAAAGCTGAAAATATAGTCTTCGTGGTCTTTCCTATTATTTAAGTGGTTAGTACCTTTTTGTTTGAACACTCATCAAGTGGTCAAAGACGCCTCAATCGGCCTTTAATCAGGCGAAACTAAAAATAATTAAAAAAAATCTAAAAAATCGAATAAATAAAAGTACCTTTGAGATTCGCGTCGGGTGAAATTTAATTGCGGGTAAACTCTGGTGTAACGCATGTAGGAGGCGGCGGCGGTGATCTAAATATGAATATTTTATTTATTTATTTTCATATATTTATTTTTGGCAATATTTTGAGGATTTCATGACCTCAATGTTGAAAAATGGGTCAGTATACAAATTACATAATACAATACATGAGTCGTGAGAATCATTCGAGCTGTCATTCGAAGTGTGCATAAAATCAAAGTGAATTGAACTTGATCTGATCACTTTAAAAAAAAATGAGATATCTCGACGTCCTACTGAGCGTGTCCTACGCATTGTGTCCCGATTATGATTTGGGCACTAGTTGCGTTAAACAATGCAATGCAATGATGAACGAGTGCTGGGACAATTGTGATGGCGATGGAATGTGTGATTATGAGTGTTCCAAAGAAGGCGATCAATGCATTGATGCATGTCCCTGCTTCTCGGATTGCCCGAGTGGCTGTGATGTATGTACGAGTTCATTTTGCGTTTGTTCTGAACCCGATGAAGATCCCGATTACATTGTCTGTGCTGGTCAGGCCGAGTCAGTTTATGTGGGCTGTTTAGCTGGGTGTCCACCGGGTGATACCGTGTGTGTGGCGAGTTGCTCACGAAATTATAACATCATGATTGATCAGTGTCCGTGTCAGGTTTATAACATTACTTATTAATTATTATTTAATTAAAAAAGACTGGCTGCCCTAATGGCTGCCCATGTGAGGCATACACATGTCCGGTTACAACGACCGGTGCAACGGGGGCAACAACAACGACCACAACTGATTTGGCGACAACCACGGCCATTTCAAGTTCGCACATTCTTGCCATTTGGGGAAGTGTTTCTGAAGCGATTTTGACGGACATCAATGGCGTCACCACTGATATTGAATGGGGCGATCGAGGATCAGTATCAGCTGCGAGTTTATGTTCGCTGAAGTTTGAAAATCAAATCTACATTCTTGGCTAATGGTTTCATAATTATTTTCCTATTTTCGAAATTAACTTTAAAAATATAAACGAAACCTATTTGAAAGAGGCACTTCTTATTATTACTCGCGACAAATCAGTCGGGTCACAGATTGTGCTTTAACGCGCGTCGGTGACTTGGCAGTTGATCTGGATTACGGATCATGTACTAGAACGACAAATGCAATTTTGATGTGCTTCTCAAGAAATGACACAAAAAGATGTTACAAGGAAGATGTAATGATTATTTTGTTTAAATTAATTGACAATTTTAAAACCTAATCGTCATTTAAAAAATCAAAGGGCGCAACACCTTTCAATATTACTGAAGCAATTGCGGAGACGACGTATCAGCATTACCCGACTTATATTGCTACGTCGCCAAGTAAGTTATAATTGGTTTAAATATTTACAATTAATATTAAACCTTATTTCTAGCTCATGTCCTGGCCGTTGGATCATTTTATGGAAATGTCCAAAATGCCGTCGAACTGCTCGACTTATCAACGTGGACGTGGGAGACAAAGTCACCGTACCCATTCGAGTCAAACATACATGAGGCGCCTATTATTCATGTACATCAGTCATTTATGCTGTTTGGCGGTTTTAATGGACATTCTTGGGTGGACACTGTGTCCCGAATCGCCGCATACAACCCACACACTGACGAGTGGACAAGTAAAGGAGATTTACTCTCACCACGAGCGCGCCATGGTGTTATTACTGTTGACGATGAATTCATTATTATCGGTGGTTCCATAAATGGTCAAAGAAGCAGCGAGAAGTGTTACTATAATGGCGAGCAACTCGATTGTGTGTATCAAAATCCGACTGAGCCTGATTGTGAGTAATTTAAATGAATTCTAAATTATCTTAACACATTTTAAGACTTTACACACCTGTTCGCCGTATCGTCCGACTACTGTCGCAATTAAAAATAAATAATAAATAAATACTAGAAAATAAACTCGTACTGATTTGCATAAAATTGGCATCATATTATCTGTTTCACTTGTAGTATAGACACGAGATAAATTTACGATAACTTTGTGATTTCGAAACTAACTGTGAGAAAGTGACAGCATGTAAATGACTAATATAAAATCCGTAATAACTTTTCACAAAACTCGTCTTAGTGACCAGATGAAGTTCTTGTTCTCCATAATTGTATCGATCAACCTTTTTTCTATGTCATCGTCAGCCCCCTCCTAGCCTTCAAGCGTAATTATTTATCCAAAAATTGTATATCCGAGTACATTAACCTGAACGTCTTCTTATGTCATAGTGGCCCTTTTGTTCACTTTTTATATTGTGACCATTAAATTTGATGATCACACGAAATGTCACCACTGGTAACTAGCTGGTTCACTACTACAGAGTGAAAACGAAGGTCTAATCATGACTACTGAGAATATGAACTTAATCAGGGCTAGTTTTGGCAAACGCAAGAAGTACATTCTTATCGTCGTTGTCATTCTCGTGCTCCTCGGCTTTACAATTGGCCTGAGTTTGGGTCTGACGTTAGAAGTGACGACAACGATGCCTATGATGACAACTACGACTACTCTTTCAAGCACAGCGCCGACTACATTATCAACAGCCACAGCACCAACAACGTCGACAGCAAGCACGACAACTACAACAGCCGTGGCAACAACGACATCATTGACTACTGTGTCCACTACGACGACGAGAAGCACAACGACCACTACTGAAACAAGTACCAACACAACAACAACATTGAGAACGAGCACAGCTACTTCTACTTCGACTACTTCAATCACCACCACAACTAAATTGACAACGAGCACGGCCATTTCAAATTCGCGCATTCTCGCAATTTGGCGACTGAATACTATTTCTTCCGATGCGATTTTGACGGACATCAATGGCGTCACCACTGATATTGAATGGGGCGATCGAGGATCAGTATCAGCTGAGAGTTTCTGTTCGCTGGAGTTTGAAAATCAAATCTACATCCTTGGCTAATGGTTTCATTATTATTTTTTTCATTTTCGCAATTAATTTTTAAAAGTCTAATCGAAACCTATTTGAAAGGGGCTTTTATTCTTCTGACGCGCGACAAATCAGTCGCGTCGAAAATTGTGCTTTAACGCGCGTCGGTCACTTGGAAGTCGAAATGCGGGCTGGATCATGTACGAAAACGACAAACGCAATTTTGATGTGCTTCTCATACTATGACCAAAAAAGATGTTACAAGGAAGATGTAATGATCATTTTAATTAATAAATTAATATTTTAAAACTAAATCGTCATTTCATAAATCTAAGGGCGCAACGCCATTTAATATTACTGAAGCAATCGCGGAGACGATGTATGAGCATTCTCAGACGTATATTGCTTCGTCGCCAAGTAAGTTATAATTGATTAAAATAATTGAATAAAAATTACTTTATTTCTAGCTCATGTCCTGGCCGTTGGATCAAGTATTGGAAATGTAAGAAATGCAGTCGAACTGCTCGATCAATCAACGTTGACGTGGGAGACAAAGTCACCGTACCCGTTTGAGTTAGAAGTACACAATGCGCCCATTATTCACGTTCACCAGTCATTTTCGGCGGCTTTTCTTTGAATTCTTCTTCGAGCGTTCTCTCCCGAATCGCCGCTTACAACCCGAAAACTGACGAGTGGACAAGTAAAGGCAACTTACTCTCACCACGAGGACGAGCTGGTGTTATCACTGTTGATGATGAATTCATTATTATCGGTGGTGTCATTTATAGTGGCCAACGAAGCAGCGAGAAGTGTCGTTACAATGGCGAGCAACTCGAGTGTGTGTATCAAAATCCGACTGAGCCTGATTGTGAGTACTTTCAAACACATTCTAAATTATCTTAACATTTTTAGACGATACACACGTCTTCGCCGTATCATCTGATTACTGTAACAATTAAAAAATAAAATACTACTGTTAGAAAATAAACTCGTACTGATTTGCATAAAAATGACATCAAATTATCTGTTTCACTTGTAGTATAGACTCGAGACATAATAACTTTGTCGTTTCGAAACTAACTGTGAGAAAGTGACAGCATCGAAACTTTTGTATTCTCCATTATTGTATCCTAAATTGGAGCACCGTAGCGACGGTGATAAAGATCAAATCCCTCGAAATCTCGCAAAAATGTGAAAAAAAATTAAAACTAGCTTTAGTTTGTTCGAAACTTGCGCAAAATTATAAAGCCACTATATAAATGAGTCTAAACACTGTGAGCCTTACCAGTGAAATATCGCGGGCGATAAACGCCCAGAACAGCCACGGTGGAACGTCGCCGCGATTGTAGAAAGCCATATAAATCGCCACCATCGTCATCTTATCGGCGAGTGGGTCCAGTGCACTGCCCAGGCTGCTCTGTTGACTGGGCCATTTACGCGCTATTTTCGATTTTAATTGGCGCCCTGTTGTGTGCGACGAGGGCCAGACGTCAAATGTTTCAGGTTCATCATCATCATCTTCACTAATATCCTCGTTGTAGTCGTCACTCTCGTCATTCTCATCATCGGGCATGTCCTGCGTGAATGAATCGTCCAGCTCGGCCGTTTCTTCTTCTCCATGAATGTCTCCAAAACAGGTGTTGCAGCTTCGCCCGGCGTTATCGGCCTTCTCCTTTTGACATGTGATTAGTTGTGGGGCAGTCTCCTTCAAAATGGCCTTCTCCTCCTGCTACGCTGCCGATTGTCGAGATCACGATTGTCGATCACGAACAACGCGACTCGGCGTGCCACAATGGCAATGATTGATGCATGCTCGAGATTATTCCGTTCTGTTATAATTCCATCCAATTATAGTTAAAAATCTTTCATAAATGGTGCGGGAATTGTAGTCTTAGTAAATTACAACGTAATTAAACTAGTTAATTCTGGCGCCACACCACCATGGCCTAAGTGAATGTGTAAACGACCTTGAAGTCGTACCCATCTTTTCACATCAGTTTCACGGACGTCACAAATTCTTCGAGTTTCGAGTTCATAATCTAAACAAGAATGACAATAAATTTAAAAATATTTTATTGTTATTTATCGACGCGTCGGTGAAGTAATGGCAAAGAATTAATGAAAATGAATAATACTTGCGCATCCCTGAATGAGTCTTTCTATCACGCAATTGATGGCCCAATTTTCGTGGGTCAGAAATTGACCCAGTCAAAACATACTTCCATGGCCAAATTCCATGGGCCAAATTCCCATGCCTAAATAATATTCGCCTTTTTTAAAGCTCGGCCGAGAGTATCATATCTGGTCAAATAAGGGCCGGTTCGTGGCCCTATGCGCAAATGTAATACACACTCATGCCAGTCGTCTTGGAGTCAACGTTGAAAAACGTTTCCCCTTTTTACAATGAGAAACACAATGGTCGAACACTGGGCTGATTGTACTCGGTCGGTGGTCGTTTTGATAAGACGATAGCAATTTTGATGCGCATGGTGTTGATCATGTAAGCTGATGCTGTAACTCTTATAATTGAGCCCACCGCCAATGTGATACAAGCCCTGTGCGTAGAGAATCGAGCTATGTTGATGGGACCATCTTGGTTGTGCCGCCTGATAAATTAGAACCATGTTGGAGACATCATCGTGATAGTGACGCGACTGAATCGTTTTATCTGCGTTGTCCGATTGGCAGGCGAATCGGGTAGAGCTGTTCATTTTCCGAGTCGATTGAACTCTCCCACGTCCCATCCCATGTACCAAGTGATGTCACATTTCTTATCGGCACCATTGAATTTGGATGAAATAACGATATTGTGCCTCATCCAAATTGTCAAACATGAACGCATCATCACGACGTGGCGAGTAAGTTGAACGATGTAAACCAGCATTGCGTTTGAACATCGTATGACACGGCATGCCGCCAAATCATAGAAGCCGTTCCCTCTTCAAACCACCGTTTTTAAAGGTATAAACGACACATGCGCCCCATTGTGGTGACAGTGAATTCGGCAACATACCGCGATAGACAATGCTATCATTGTTTAAGGTGAAAGCGAGACTGTATGGATGTGGAAAGGATTTGTAGATTTCGTTGTTTCGATCATTGTCACACACTGTCCTCCCAATCCGCACCACTGACACTTACTGATCATAATAAGCAGTCTCAGTATGATCGGTAGAAACAATCGGCATCACCTCATTCTCAAGATCCGTGTACATTCGCATCTCATCGGTGTTCAAATGGTCTGTTCATGTTGAGCATTTGATCCATGAAATCACCGCGATTGATTGACACTGTATTCTCAAACACGGGCCGGAAGAACATATCCGTGAAAAACGTCCGGGTCGAGCGTAAGATAAGACAACACTGACCGGTCAATGATGATCTGAATTTACTTCTCAATCGCCCTCGAAATCAACGGCCCGCGTGTGTACGTTGCCGGTGGCCTGACGGATCTCGTCCGTTGCTTCTTCATCGCCGCCACTGATTCAAATACGATTTTGTGTCAGAGTGGATTGGCATCACTCAAACGCGTCATTGAACTGTTTAAAACGTCGAGGGCGCCTTCCCCAATCCGAAACGACCATTTCAAAATTGTCGACTCGTCCATTGACCAAGTCGAAATCGACTAACAAATTGTCTGGCTATTTAAAGAGAGTAAATAGAATGCGAAATTAATTGATAAAAGTTGCCTTTAAAATAATTGGTCCATTTCTTACCTTTAAATCGCCATTATAACCAACACTTGATACCATCTTCTTCAATACATTTAAAACTTCACTCGCAATTCGATTATCAACTAGTCCGTCGTTCATCATCTTCCTCAAGCTGCATCGTCGCAGTTGTAGCCGAGATACTAATGAACAACTTTACTAGATATGTCACATTAGAAAAATTTCAAAAAATATTTCTAAATCAATTTATTTAAAGCCGATCAACTACTCCAAGAAACGGTTCAATTTACGAAGAGCACAGAGCGCAACGAGCAACTGTCGGACGAGTTTCGCGAGATGATCAAGCGTGAGCGAGCCGAGAACGCAATTGGCCAATCAGTGACGGAAAATACGAATTTGACGAAGCCGAAAAAGGAAGAAGATGATGAAGAAGAAAAGAAAGGTTGAACTAACTACCTCTTTTTAAAATTGCATGCCCACTTTTGTTTTACCTGCTGTGCCTTTTCAAATAAACTGTGTGTTCTTCAATTTAAATAAAAATTATTAATTAATAAAAAATATTAAATAATTTTTAAAATTAATTAGATATGCCAAATAAAGTCGACAGTGAAAGTGCTAGTGACGGATGCGTTGAAGTTTGGCGTCCTTAATAATAACGAGTGTCAACTGATCGAGAATGGAGAGGTAATATTAAAAATTAAATATTTTGTGGTCAGATCTGAAAATCACAACAAGTTGTCATTTTTGACATGGGTACAACATGTCTTTAAATTAATCTTTAAATTAATATTTGGTGATCAGATCTGGAATCACCACTAGTTGTCATTTTTGACTCGGGTACAAATATCAGATGGCTATTGACAATAAATTGATTTTTACTCATAAAGACTCGAATTTCGAACTACGTAAATCCCGGCGATCAATTTGACTACTTCCGTCAAATCCGGTTTGATGTGATTCATTTTGCATGCGGCACATTGAATTAATATACGATATTTTTTAACTAATTTATTTTCTGACGGTGTGAATGTCATTGGAAATGTACTGATTGTGACATTAATATTTAATTATTACAGTTTACTTGGTCCAAACAATATAAAAACAGGGGTTTTAATCAGACGACGTTGAGTCATCCGTGTCGACTACACCGGTCAGATCAGGCACCGGAACAGGCGCCGAGTCCGAAACTGGAGTTGATGTGATCGTTCGATTCGTTTCTGGCATTGAGCTCGACAATGATGAGGGTAATGTTTGACTGATTTGATTGTTCTTTGGCTCAATATGAATGAAGTAAAACTCGTCAGGAGCACGTTGATCATTCGCAGCTAATGTGTACTGTTTGTTGTTGCGATGGGTATTCTTGAAGATTAATTCATCATTCTCGTTGATCGTGTCCAATACCATCGCATGGGCTGATCCATCGAAATCAACGCTGCCGACTTCAATTTGAAAAAGTTAATTTTAGTGATTAATTCAAAAATAATACATACCCGGCGTCAGTTGATCATAAACAGCATCGCGAATTGATGATTGACCTGGTTGCAGTGGAGATAATTGTGGCTTGAAATCATTGACATATTTAACGTAGTGAACGCGCACTTGATCCGGCGCCAGGCCAATGTAGTTGTCATTTTGAATCAAATTGATTTCATCTTCATCAAGAGTTTGAGTTTGCATCAAGTGCCAAATAGGGTGCAAGAAATCGAGTCCTCGCGGCTCCATTACGGTTGGATTGGCAATCTGCATAACAAAAATTAAAAATATAATTTTGTTTCTTTTTCAACTTACCCTTGACACGGCCGCCCTCAAGAATGCCGCTTGACTTGTATCATCGACGTGAAGTTTTTTCGGCAATAAAATCATCATGATTAAATTGCGCAGTTCAACGTGGACTTTTTCGTCTTTGATGTAGTCAAGTAATTTTCTCATCTTCACTTCATCAATCAGTCCAATCTCATGACAACGTCGAATGAATAACTTAGTTGAAGTGCGCAGCATACTGGCGCATGAGAACGCCCAGCATGTGTAAGCATCGGATCCTTAATTATTTTAATCAATTAATTATTTATAAATTAATTAAATTCAACCTTGCGATCGCATCCCGGCACTGATCATTGAATTCTCACGACGATAAGTTTGCGCCAGTCGCGTCGTCCGTTTGAAATGAGCATAATGTTGAAATGAGCTGAAATTAAATTGTTTTTTATTTCTTTACTAGATTAACTACCTGATATTCATGGCACGCAGTCTATCATGCTCCATATTGATCGTTTCATTTTCAGGCCGAATCATCACGCGGCTCAATCGATCAAGAAGTTCTTGATCGACATCAGATGAGGCCGTGTTGATGATGGCATTGACAATGCGTGCTCTTCCAGTTGTATCATTGCCTCCATTAAACTCGCCACATTTCCGAACATTGTTCATAAATG
>SCLD01098422.1:0-10954 GCA_004367895.1 Oikopleura longicauda | reverse complement strand
GGGACAGTGAAACCGAAACCAGTCCATCATAATTATATGTGTCCCTTGGCTATCGTAGCCCACCGCGACTAATACATAGACTACTATCGTGGGTAGCTTCATTATGAACGGTACGGGCTCATACGGTTCATTGAATCGAAAATAAATTAAAACGTACATCACAGCTACTTCTACTACTACTACGAGATTCGGAAAGAAAAAAATAAGAACGAATTCTGACAAAAAAGAAGAGAAAAAAAGAAGGACATAAATGCTAAATGGCAAGAGAGAAAAAAAGAAGGACATAAATGCTAAATGGCAAGTTCCTTCCATTTGGTGCCTGCCGGGTCACCTATATCGGCTATCTCCGCGTGTGTGTGAAAGAATCAAAAATTTATAAATCCAAACACATTGAATGAATAAGGAGAAAAAATGCAGCCAGAGCAGAGTCAGCTCTCTCTCTGCGCGCTCTGTCCTAATTTGAAAATACAATCTGCGCATCGCTAAGGACCAGACCTAAAAAAACTACAAATCACACCAAGCCAGCCCAGCGCCGTGTGCGCATGCGAAGAAAGAATGAAATTAAACTTCTTTTCAGAGAAAGTCCGCGGCCGTCTCTACTTCCAATCATCAAGGTGAGTTGGTTTACTACTACTTTCACTTTGCTTTTTTGCCTGTTTGTCGACTTTGTGCATGTGTGTGCATATGTAAGGAGAGCACTGCAAAAAATGAGGTAAAACGGAGAAATAGGTTACACATAATTGACCAAGTCAATTTATATAAATTTGCCACGGGGCGCACTCTCACACACACACCCCTGGTAAAGAGTGAGGCAGAGACAGAAAAAAAAAACAAGACTGATTTTGAAAGGCACACGAGAAACAACTGGAACTCGAAAAAGGGGGATTGTCAACTGAAAGAGAGGATTAGTCAGTTTTTTTACTTAGAGTAGTCCGAGCCACATAAGGGTGCACACGCACACACTGCATATTATCACGCAGAGACACACACTTTTACTTACCAGTACAATTTTAAGTGGCAAGAACAAAATAAATCAAGAGAAAAAAATAAGTGAGAAGAAGAATGCGACGGTCATTGTCAGACAGTTTCGCCATTTTGGTCTCGTCATTCAAATCGGAAAAGTGAATATATACCATTTATCAGGCCCGGTGTTTGTGTGTCTGTATTGTTGACCTTATTTCCTTTTCAGTGCTCTCCCTTTTTTCATGTCTTGTTGTTTATGTCCAGTTTTATTGAATTTTTGGAGTTGTTGCCTTTTTGTGTTGATTAATTACGCTGACCTTGACATTTTCAGTGAGCATCATCATCACCAGGTGTCCGTTGGGGGAAAGCCGGCGCATAAGAAATTCAGCTTGAAACGGTTCTTTCGCCTCAAGTCCTCGGCATCAACGACGAAAACGGACGAGCTTAGGAATGGTTTGATTTTAAAGTTCAAATTTGATTTTGCTCATGAAAATTCAATTCGAAATCGCCATTGAAAAGGAACCTTGAACAGAAGAATGGAACTTATATCCAGCTCAACAAAAACCATCAGGCATTAACGGGGCCTCATTTTAAATCGAGTAAAAATCGCATACCAGTACTAAACCAGTACTTATCTACGTGCTCACAATAATGCGCATTTAATACATTATTGATCGAAAAAGTCAATGAGCCCCATTCTGAATAGGCAACAACAAAACGACAGGAAAAACAACCAGAAGTCTGTCAGACGGAGATCGACCTGTCTAAATCATGTATCGAGCTCGTCATCCATCAAGACGACGGGACCATACGGCGAAAAAAGTATCGCGACAAGAAACAGCGGTAAGTGGGCCAAGTCTAAATGGCGTCATAATGCAGCATATGCCCCCTGATTTTAAACTGACACGTTCAGCCCCTTGAGCTGTCAAGTGGTACCGATGCGCGATACAGTAATAAGCCGCTCGTGCAGTAGGCAAGAGCGGCCCTCCTCTGAGTATGGATATACGCTGGACTATCGAAAGTATCGCTCATATGCTGATGTAAGCGTCATGATACTTTTATTTTAGAGCTATTTTAAGCTAATTCGAGCTATTTTGAGTTATTCTGAGCTATTCTGAGCTATTCTGAGCTATTTTAGAGCTACTTCAAGCTATTTATTTTAGAGCGTATCAAGCACATCGAAACCAATTGAAGCAAACAACGGTCATCAACTCGTTCCACTACTGCCAAATCACGTTCTAAATAATGGTTTTGGCTTGCTCAGTACGCATCCAGGTAAAGTGATTTTGAAATCAAGTCGACGCGAATGAATAAACGAACTTAGATGGTATGAAACGTCACTTCTCGAGCCCCGTTTGCCGAGAAACCTCACAGCCGGTACCAAGTGTACAACAATCTTCAGCTGCTGCCGCCGCCGGTCAAATGGCGCAGAATGTTAGTCCGATTGACTCAACGACGAGCTCGGGATATCACTCAAATGATGTCGAAAAGTGTTTGTCACCGCCATTGCCCACGCCAAATGAGATACGGTATGTGGCAGGAACAAGAAGGCCCCTCTGTCCCTGAGACTTATGATGTGTTTTCAGCAATCTTACAAAACGAATAACCGAGCTACAGCGTCAATCAACTAAACGATTTGTTCGATATAACTCACTGCCAAACTATCGGCTTAATCATATACCGGTACGTTGTTGCTCAGCATTATTAGAGCCACGTAGACTAGATTTGTGCATGATGATTAATCAAAACCAATCTTAGGAAACGGAAGAAGAATAACTTATTTCCAAAAAATACGCTAATCCACGCATCACACCCTACACATACACACTGACAATAAAAACTGTGATTTGCCATGTCAACTGTAGTTAATAGTAAGCACTGCCACACCAGTTAAATTTGGTCATTACTGACCGCATGATGTATTTATTCAGCATTTAAACAGGGCACACATCAGCCACATGGTGACTGAGGCAATGCTGAGACTTCACGAGCGACGCGTCATCCGCAATCGACAAACGCTTGAGATCATCGTTGAAGAGCACCATCTTCTCCATCATCACAAGAAGTAGCTTCCTTTTGTTTCGTTGAATCAATAAACCACCGGGGCATTTGCGACAATATACGCCAGTCGTGTTTGATAAAATCATGACGATGCTTGCGATAACGTCTCAATTGCTCATCAAATGCAAAATAAACGCCAACGGTGAACATAACGACGCAGAGAAGTGCATAGACAGAGGCCAGAATAAAGACGGGTCGCTTCCACTGGTCCAAAATGATATCGCCGCAGCCATTTAAGAAACACGAACTTCGTGATCCACAACTATCCGCAACAATCACTGGTACACCATCCATGTCGAATTTGCACGTGTCAGTGGCTAAGCTAAACAGTGTTGAGATGTCTGTGGAATGATTGATTTTATTTGTCTGCTATAAACTTCGTTTAAACGAAAGAGTATAAAGTCCAATCCAATTTCCTTGGCCCAGATCGGACAACTCTTGACAGACGCAATTCTCGTTTTTCCGCGATGGAATGCACCGCTCATCAGATTTCACCTCGGCATAATCTGCTTCAATAAAGCTGTCAAATCCGCCAGAGTAATCGTGACTTGACGAGTTTGATTCGTCGACAAGAGAGTCAGTGTAGTATGAAGTGTAATCATCTAGACTTGACTGATTCCAATTAAGATACTCGTGCATAAAGCGCGGCGCCAGTTGGGAGACTTGTTTCGTACAACATTAATTAGGGTTCGCCGTCCGGCCCAGAAAGAGAGCCAACCTCAAACTAAAAGCCCAAGCTAGCCGAAACAAGCTAAAACCCCTTTCAATAGTCAAGCACGTTGTAAAATCCACAACAATTGTACTCGCTTTCAAACGCCATCAAATAGCTCTTCACGTAGGCAACGTTTGAATTGGCCGCCGTCAGCCACAATTGTCGAAGTTCCTTGTGAACGTCATGACTAAACTTGTCCCGATTGAAAATATGAGTGATTATCATGCTAAGAATGCCCATGCAAAACGACAAGTACATGACGAGATAAACCAGGTATAGAACAGTGCAATGGCCAAGTACGACAAACAAGCCCAGCGTTGACAAGCTGATGAAGCACCAACCCAAGTATCTTATTTTATCAAAGTGACGATCAAACGCATCGGCATCAATGATGCCATCCTGACTGGCACACGCCAATGGCGCCATGGTATCACCATATGAGACAAGTGACTGTGAAAAGTGTGTTGACATAAGTATCGATATTATCACCAAAAAAACGCCAAACAATAGACCCGGCAGGACTAGCCATAGTGATACACAGCAGCGTTTTGACATTCTCTTTATTACTATTACGAAAATAATGATCAAAGTCAAATGAGACCACCGAGACCTTTAGATCGTTTCCTAAATTTACGATGTTACCAGATGTGGTAGTCAGTCTTTAGCCATTTTACAGAAGTAAAACTAATACTGCGATGGAGTCTATTAATAGAACACGACTCTAACGACGCAGTACGACTACATTTGTAGTGGAGAGAAAGATAACGTTGCCAAACGTTCTAAACTGGGCGATAGGGACATTTTTATTCAAACGTTGGTACAGTCAACCGGGGGTCGAACAAAGGTGAAGTTCGAGTCAAGATGGATCCACTCCTCGGTATGCATTTCGTATGGGCATAGTTTGGTCCACTCTGAAATCGGTGTCCGTTCTTCAATTCGATCTAAATATGAACAAAAACTTACGATTTGGCTGGCGAATTTCAAAGATGCGCTTGCCAAATTGGGACACATAAACAACGAATTCGCTGCCGTTGTAGCCCTCCTCAATGATGAACTTGCGATTGTATCCTGTTGCTTTTGTAAATTCTGCTGTGAATTTGACAATCACTCCATTCCAAACCCATGGTTTATGCGCTCGAATTTTCGTATACTTATTGATGCTACGACACCATTTCGACTTGATCACATCGTTCGACAGTGTATGCAAATTGTTGCGATGCAAGTAGTGTCGGTACATAATGTAGTTATTAAATGTACGCATATCTTTCATTGCTTGCTCATGGTTCGTCACATTACACGTTGGATAGTAGGTCAACAAGTGAAGGTCGTTTGATGGGGCGGCATTGGGACGTAGATCGACATTTTTTTGTCGCGGTCGCTCGTCACTTGAACAAGGCTTGAGCGGCTTACTCATACTGGGACAGTCGGCGCGATACGAGCAACTGGTGGCGATTGTAATCCCAGCGAGATACGTCTTATTTTCGTGGCCGTACGTCAAAGCACCGCCCGAGTCACTGGGCAAGGTCTGTGCGCCTTCAGTACAAAAGTATCCGTCCGTTTGATTATTGCAATCGGTTACATGGGCTGGTATCAATTGTCGATGTACTGTTTCACTGTCCGTGTCACATTCAATTGCCTGTGCTGCTGTTTGTCCATACGAAACAAGCTCAAATGAAGAGTATTGATGATTTGAAGCGGCCAAACATATTGGCATAAGCGGAATACGAGAGCTGACACAGGGATTTAAAATAAAATTACGCATTACTTTCCAAATGTTTTAGACCCCTGGTGTATCTGCCTTTCGCGTGAACTTGACCAGAACAGCGTCAAACGATTTACGAAAGTAGCGATGGCTGAACGTATGCAACATTTGCATTTCGCCCAGCTGGATACAGTAGAGTAGTGGATAACAGGCGATGACTTGCACGTTTGACTGACCATACGCACGATGAATTGCAATTTTCATATTTTCGCATGATTCAATCGCCATCTCATTCATGCCATGTCGCACGGTCAACACTTCGTTGTCACTTACCAACACACCTGACATTTGTTTCGGATGTAATTCGCCATTACAATTGAGCGTGATTTTGACACTCCATAAATGATCCGACGGGATCACCATTGATGAGACCAGTGGCTTTGCCAATAGCCAATCAAGAGCAGCTGATTTTGAAGCGGACGAAACCTTCAAGTGTGTGCCTATTCGATTGCGGAACTCGGCAAAGTTTGACGTTTTTCGTACGGAACAACCACAATTACAACATTGAATGGCGTGAGCAGGAAGTTCACACTTCAATTCATCATCGTCAAGGAGAAAAATCAAATTGTAGAATGTTCCATCAAAAATAAGAACAATATATGAGGAGGGACGTAAAAACGATCTGGCTTTGAAGCTATCGTACAAGCTCAGGCCGAGAATATTTCCATCACTAGATGTGTCAAACCAGTTGACTGTTTTCTGGAAAATAACATCGTCCAAGTAATTGGGCTGGTACGCTTTATCCGATTGATAAAACGCATTCCAATCAAATCTCTTCAAGTTGTGACTGAACAAATCGGCACACTTCAACGTAGTGTTGCGAAAGTCAAAGCGCTCTGCATGACTAGTAAAGTCAGTGCCTACTTCATTCCAATCAACGAACGATCGTTGACAAGTGGCTAAACTGTCGCACACCGCGCGCGCAGCTAGCCAAATTATTATTTCTCTTAGCATTCTGACAAGGTCTATTACTACAAACGTTACGTGAAGTTGAATTTGGTGGTGGCTTCAATTGGGTGGTGTAGCGCCCCGAAGGCGTGATATGTACCAAGTTCAATTAACTCGACAGTTTGGTATGTTGTCATTTAAATTTATTAACATTATTCATATCTCAGTCGGCATAATTCTCAGGCCCCTCAGATCTTTTTGAAACGTCAGAAAGTTCGTCATCAGGCTCTGTTATAAAGATTCAGTGCGTCATACTGGAGAAGGAGTTATACAGAAAAGTAGAAGTAAGAGTGTCCATCAGATAGTACTTTGTCATTACACGCAGTATCGGTACAAAAGGATAGGTGTTCAAAAGATAACTTCGTCATGTGGTTTATTCACCTTGGTGAAAGTGATTATTGGACTGAGACGGCGAAGAAGTCGACTTGTGCTGTGGTATTGGCCTTGAAGGTGGTAAGGAGGGGAGCGGAGTCAGTGACATCGAGAACGAATGAGCATGTGTTGCCGTTAGCATTGACGTCGAAGGTGACATCGCCCATTGTTGATGAGACGCTGGTGCATGGAACATTCATTGTAACTGCGACGGACGAGCCGGCGTTGGCAATACCGAACTCGTTCTCTTCTCCGGCCTTGTTGTTGGAGAACATGATCATGGCCGCGGAGTTGCCGGAACCGTCAACGTTGGAGTCGACGCAGTTCTTGATTGAGGCCTGTCGGTTTGCGGCGGAGACGAAGCAATCATCGATTGAGGTGTCGGTGATGTTAACGTCCTTGGTGAGAGCCCAGGCAGAAAGGTCGAGAATCTCGACATCCCAGGTGAAGGTACCAGCGACGGTTCCGGAGAAGCTAAGACCAGAGATCAAGTTGACACCGTTGCTGTTGACGCCAGCGGCGAAGGCGGAACCACCGAGGTTGACAAGAGCATCAGAGCTGAACTCAACTTCGCAGGTTTGGTTGACAATAGAGGTGGCCTCAGCGATGTTGATACCGCAGTTGCCATCGCCAGTTTGGAGATCCCACTCAGTTCCGTATGGGCCGGTGATGTCACCGCCAGCGGTCTGGTTGGCAGCTGGGATGAAAGAGGCATAGGCCTCCCAGCAGGTGGCGATTTGGGCATCAACACCGCAGTTGAGCGAGTTGGCATCATTGGCAGAGCCCATACCAGCGGCGGAGGCGGCGGCGATGAAGGTGGTGGCGAATTTCATTTTTTTAGTTTTAGTTGGTGATCCTTTTGATGATTAAATGCAGAATTCAGCCGCGTTTATATGGACTGGCTGAAACAGATGCGGAGGACCCATAGCCACATCTACGGTAGCACACGGAGCATCAGTTTCATGGTTATGTGCACTACTGCCACCACCGTCGGTTATCCATCAGTCCTTACGGAACTACTAGTTCGGCGGAATCCTATGTATACAATATGTTTATAAGTGATAAGCATGGCTCACCTTCAATTTCTCCCTCAATTCCGTCAATATTCACCGAACGACCCTGTCTGACCCTTTGAACTCACGCCCGTTACTCGTCTCCTTTAGGTGAACTTTCAAGCAAGACAAACGATAAGTGTGCTAGTGTGTGAAGTGCAAGACAGTTATGGTTGTCTGGCACCACCGCCTCAAATTGTATAAAGTTGAAAATTTAAGAAGTAAGTTAATCGTGAATTTACTTGTTATGAAGGTCGCGTAGTTGCACACGCACACACGCGCACGAACGGGGTCTATTTTTAGCTTATTTTTAATGAAAGCCGCTTTCAACGATAGTCTCTCATTTTTAACACAACGCCATTTTCAGAATACAAAAACAGACACTGTATAGTCAGGAGTGAACCCATGATTATCCTGACAAAACAGGACCAGGCCATTTACTTTTAATCCCTTATTATGTTTCTATTTTTGGCATTCAGACATTAACAAAGTGAAGCTCGTCACTCATCGTCGCTTATTTAAAGTGGGTTATTGCCGTAGATTACTTGAGAAGGCTGCCTTTTACTTTGGCGAAACGCACGCACTAATGTCATGCACTAAATTACATCACGCTGACCAATCGCATCGTTGATCACGGTGAATGGCATGGAATGGTCACGCTTGCATCACTATAGTTAAAAATAGCATTGTATTCAATGCTCCACCGCTCCTGCTGCGTAATGTTACACCAAATACATTAGGCGAAAATGACTTGTGAAATGTTCTGCCTTTCACGACCCGTGCGAGAGTACGACGCCTTATCAACTGGTTTGTGTGGTCATACTTCCGGCAAGGGACTGATTGTGGTTAACAGTTAACTATTTACATGTCCAGACGTCTTCAAATTTCCGCATGCCTTATGACTCATAAGTTATGAACCGGTGTTAATGTGGTGTTAATGAACTTCAAATAATAAAGCGAAGTAGTGTTACTTGATATACTGCTTTTATGTGTGACAAAGGGTACTAAGTATATGTCCCCGAAATGAGTGTTATCAGCACTTTTAACTACATCCTCATTGATGCCTCCATTCAGAGTTATTTGCCCAAATACACGAGCGCGATTTAGAACAAACGGAATTATGTCCACAATAAGCTCATTTATCATCATGGAAGAGTATCGAGAAAGGCACGAGTATTTCACTAGAAAGCCCAAATAATTATTCCTTTCGACAGATTCACACCATCGCGCGGTGGCTCGCGGCTCCATGCGTCGGAGCACTCGACACCGACCCCGGTCACCTTCAACATTGATCTGGACGATTGTGAGGAGTATTATGGCGAGTTGTTTCGACGCAATTTTATCCCCTACATTGCGCTGCGCATCACGGATCATCATGAGTTACATTCGTTGGCCGTTCGACTTGGCATGAATGAGTTTGAGTTCACGTCGGTCCTGGGAAAGGTATCCAACAACATACTCACCAAGAGCCAGGTCATACTGGAGAATTGGCGCAACAGTCATGCTGACATTGCGGAAGGGAACCAGTGTTACAGTAGTCAGGAAGTGGCCTGTCACTTTATTATTGACTGATAACAGGACTAGACGCTAACACTGTTAAAGTTGACTTACTCAAACAACTCGAGCTGGTGTTTACCTCAATGCGGCGTCATGATTTAGCTCACTCGATCAAAATAACGCGAAAGTGTGTGGCACGCAAACAATAAACGTTTTTTAATAAGATCAATTGTGGTTTTACGCTTCTTGGCAACATCAATACCAGTAGTAATTCTTTAATTACCACAGTAGCTGTACGTTTAAACAACTTGCAATAAGTTTGCTATGAGTCTTTATCATTGGCAGAATACCGGTAGGGTCCCCACGGTAGTGATGGGTGGCTCGTTCAAGAAGGAAAATCCTTGTTTCATGGTCGTCTTGGCCAGACTTGTTTTATTTTTTTGGTACGCAGTAAGTTCAAGGGAATGGAGCATAAAAAGACCTCTATACAAAGGGGGTGACCCGGTGGAACAACTATACAGACATCGAGGAGAACTAGTCAGAATAAAAATTAATTGGTTATAAAATGGTTATTTGGGCATGGTTTCAGTTCTAGTTCGATTTGTCAGCGAGAAAGTCAATGTCAAGGATTGAAGCGAAGAAGTCTTTCAGCTCGTACATCATGTCAGTCAGCTCCTCTGCCGGCAACGGCATCAACATTTCCATCGTCTTGGCCATGTGACTTTCGACATCGCCAAAGTCAACGTCCGGTACAATTTCGTGCAATTGATCCGCCAAATGATGCGTTCCGGACGCTCGCTGGACCACCAAATCGGCGTGGCCATCGTCGTGGCGGTCAAAAGCATGCGCAGTAGTGGCAGCGACAAATAGTTGGCCGAGTTTCATCGTTGAGTTTGGGTATTGGTATTTTAGCTGTGAGTATGTCAATTGTGTTAATAATCATAGAGAAAAATGTCTTTTTATAGTGAGATGCGCTTGTTGACAAATTGGTGCGCGAGCCGTTGGTGCGCCGCCATGAGCCTTACTGTAAAGATTCTTCTATTCATGCGTATGTTAGCAGCACATTCAATTCGTTTAGGTGTCCTGTGACAATCCAATATATCTTGGACACTTAACTTCGCTTAACTTTGCTTACCGACGTATTTATAAATATTGCATCATTAGAAAGTTATGAATGGTATGGAAAGAATTCTTCACTTCAAACGGTGATGGCCCATCACTGCTGAGACAACTGAAATTTAACTGAATTGAATGACAAGAAATAAACTAACCTTGCTAAGCAGGTGAATAAAGAGATCAGTTCATTTGAGACGGTGCCAGTCATGAATGTTAAAGAAAGAGCTGGTTTTTGTGGGCGTGGCTCTGAGTTGTGAGACTAACCTAATTTAAAATACCATCCCAAATTACGTTTATGTGCGTCAGAAAAACAATTAAGATAAAAATCGACTCGTCTATAAAGAGATCTTAACATGTACCTATTCTGTTGACCAAAGTCTAATTTTAAAAATTGAGCTACCTACTCCTGAAATTTCATAATGATACGTCAATTAAATTTGGCCTAACAATGTTAGGCTAACATTCTTACAC
>SCLD01098411.1:0-10955 GCA_004367895.1 Oikopleura longicauda | reverse complement strand
CTGTGGTCAAATAGATACGTGACAAACTAGTGACGTGACAAACTTCGAATCCACGATTGTGACAAACTAGTGACGTGACAAACTTACTTTGTTAGAACTTTGACAAACTAGTGACGTGACAAACTAGTGACGTGCCAAACTTACTTTGTGAGAACTGTGACAAACTAGTGACGTGCCAAACTAGTGACATGCGTGACCGGTCAACTCTGTGTGGAACTAATAAAGATGACTATGACAAATATTCACCAGAAGTCGAGCAAAGAATTCCAAATTCACCTGACGAGCGTGTCAAAGCGTAAGTTTTTGAGGTGTTTGTTGTGGCTTTTATGACGCGAAATGGTTTTTTGTTCTTGCGCACTCATTTTGGCCGCTTGAAGCAAAACAGCCATTTACATTTATAGACTGTGATGACGAAATGTTAATTTGATTTATTTAATATTAAATGGCTTATTCATCTGAAGACGATAGACGGTCGGGCTTCAATTTGAGCTATACGGCGGGCTTGAGGTCGGTTGAGATCAAAAAATATGACGTAATTACGAAAAAATTACGACAAAAATCACGAATTTACGACGAAAAAATTTTTTTTTCGAATTTCGAGGACATGTTTTTTCAATGCTTTTTGAAGCTCTATAACCTCAAATAAGAATTTCCTTGATATCTATTTAATTTCGAAACACCCTAGTTTCGGCATTAGTATCCCTAGATAGACCCGATAGACCCTCGGTCCGTTATTGGTCCGGTACGGTCCGAAGATTTTTTGAACTATCAGTGACTGATCAGTCTGTAATTAGTCCGTGGTTTGGCGATTCGGTCCGCACTTTTAATGTTCGGTGATCCGAAGTATTTCAATGTAGACCACGGAAGCTAATATGAACTTTCGAACTCTAAATTTTCCGTTCTGGTAAAAAAATCGTGCTCCCTTCGTAATCCGTACTCTTCGTGTTCCGTTCTAGTAAAAATAGTCATACCACGTGCTAAAATCAGTACCTCTGGAGTACCGTTTCCTTATTGTTCTGGTACCTTCGTACCGTTGTCGTATCAGCATTCCTGGGAGAGACCATGATTGATAATCTTTATGAAAATAAATAAACACATTTGATCATAGTCTATATAAAATACGAAATGAAACACCTTCTCCAAGGCATTCTCCATGTCCTAATCATTTGGAAGTTGATGCATACAAAGGTGAACATAAGTACGTAAATTCTAATTTGAAGATTGAATTAATAAATATGCCCCGATTTAAATGATGATTTTAAGACTATCCATAGCAGATCTTACTTTACAACTTGTCACTCCTACATGTCAGAAAAAAATTGGAGACGAAGCTCGTGTTCTTCTTGGTGGGCAGAATCTATCAAATCAAGCCAAAACTTACTCCTGAGTCAGGAGTCCTGACAAGATGACCCAAAGAGCCCGACCCAACGAGCAAATACTTTTACTATTAAACTCAATTGAAGTTCTTAGATTAGCACTCAAATTAAACTTCTCGGTAAAATGAATTTCATTTTGGTTTTTATTTTGACCAAAAGAAGGCACTGAATTACATACATAAAGGGCATCAAATTTTTCTTATTTATAGCAGTGAATCATGAGCAGATAAAGTTTTTCTTGCATTAACCATTTTGGCCGTCTTAGTTGGTGTTGGATCTGGACTGGTTACAGCTCCTCTATGCAAAAAATGATTCAATATAATTTCTTCAAATCGAAAATTTGGCATCTTTTACGTTCCTGGGATGTAAGACGCCTTGATTGCGGAGCGAAATATTAGGTGTGACAATCGGACTATCGTATTGTGATCTGTCTGGAGTTCTCTTTTGAAATTTATGATTTGATTTTTTGAAAGAATTTGGTATTTGAATTTTTTGAAATTATGGTTCACACAATCATCAGTCTGAATGCAGTGGGATACTATATCCCTGACACATATTGATAAATGCAGTTTAGGAGATGACACATTAAAGTGGAACACCTGGTATTTAACTTGTACAAATTGGAGTTGAACACCCGGTCTAGAACCTGCACACTAGTGTCGAACACTTGGTATGCGAAATCATATGAAAGTGTTGCATTTCCAAAAACGTACTTCGCGGCTTCTTTTGTTAGCTTATGAGCTACATCTGTGGATGCATCCAACGTGTTCATACTTTCCCTTTAATCTATCGATTTCACTTTGCTTTGCTTTACTGGCACATCTATAAACCAAAACAAAAACCAAAATCACAAGAAATAAAATGATAATCAAGGCAAGAATGAGAAACTGAAGAAAATAGTATCGTTGATTTGCCATCTCTTCCATCGTTCTGTTATGAGTTTTTTGTACGCAATTGTAATACGGTATGAGTCATACCGTATGACTAATACCGCTGAGTTATAAACAATGTTATCACCGTATCAGGAATCCACGCGCTCACTGGTCCGCGATTTTTTGGTTTTCACTGGTCCTGGTCTGATGCATTCCGAGTTTTTTGAGTTATCACGCTCCTGGTCCGGTTCGGTGCATTTTTTCGAAATTCGGTCAGATTTGTTCTGATGCGGTCCGTATTTTTTTTGTAAAATTTTGATCCTAGGACCGATCGGTTCTTGTGCGTGAATCCCTGAACAGTATTTGATATTCAAGGGTGAATATTAGTTCCTATAAAAGACTTGACCTTGAATGATGATGATTTGTGAGCTGGTCTCGTAATTTGTGATGAGTTAACATATATAAAGATGACAAGCCTGAATCTCAAAAAAATCAAACTAAAAAGTGTTTGACGTTTATAAAGAGTTTTCATTTTGAAACTTTCAACCTCGACTTACCAGCAGATCTCGAATTATTTTCAACCATATTTCTCTTCGTAACCGAACTTAACGAGATTTCTTGAATACTAAAACTGAGAGTGGCTTAGTTACAATATCTTTCCCTCATTATACTAATGAACATTTACATGCCAAACGCTTGTTATCCTGCCGGTGTAATGTCGAATTTGTTGATTATCCGGGCAAATGACGCAAAGAAGACGTTCCTTTTCTGTCTGTCCACTTTATCATTAATCCTTCAAATGACCAGATTGGCATAACTTATGCCGCTTAAATTTTATAAGAGGTTATACCGGCGTATTCTTAGGCATTTTTTATTCTGAACCGTTTACCGTACTTCATGCATAATATATTCTACATAATGATAGTCTTTAATGACGCGTGTTTTGACGAAATCTTTTATGATGTTTAACATTAAATTATCTTGTGATGAAACGGAAAAATTTCGGCGAAATTTCTGAATTTTCAATATTTCGGTGATTTTTATCATTGGATTTTCTCCTATAAAAACGAAACGTTTTTCGAAATATTTATTCTTTATATATTTGAAATAAGAATCTTAAAAAGAATGGGAAAATTATTACCATCATTGATTGCTGCAGCTGCCAGTTCGTCCAAAATGTTTATCATGGAGTAAGTCACTTATTATTTAGGGGGGGGGGTGACACACTAGAGTGCAACACCCGATCTAGAACTTGCAAACATCAAAGTAGAAAACTTTTATTTGATTTGCATGGAGTGTTCCATGCTTATGTTTGTAAATTCTAGACCTGGCGTTCAAATCCAATGAGTAAAAGTTCAAGACCGGGGTTCCACTCTAATGTGTCACCCCTGATACATAGGGCTTCACTTTCGTGAGATAAAAAAATAACTTTTGTATTTAAGCACACGAGATGGCTCCTCAATGCAAATGACGGAATTCAATATTATTCCGGGTCAAAACGGAATGGCTTCAAGACAATTTGATCTAGATATATCTGATTCTCCAAGGTTACTTTTATATATTTTACGCTTTATAAATTTGTTTTTGAAGGAATCCATGTGTTGCTATGTCCGAAGGTGGAACCTATCTAATGGTGGATGACAGTAGTCAAGCATGGAAACTCGGTGTTTGTGGTTGGGAAGCGATCCCCGATGTTAATGTCGATCGTTTCAGACCTGTTTGCGGAACCGTACCAGGTGGTGCTATGTTTTGTGGCGGTAAAAACTGTCATTATTACAATGATGTATCTGACACTTGGACTTGGATCACAGAAATGCCAAATTACCATACTGAAGGTGAAATCGTCTCTGCTGACGGATATGCTTTTGTTGTAGGTGGACAAAGTGCTACAAATGTTGTCGATAGATATGATCCAGACTCTTGGACTTGGACAACCTTAACCTATGACGAGACTGGGCTTCCAAAGGAATATAAAGGTTTCTCTGTTGCACAAGGCCCTCATGGTGACAGTTTCATGACATTCACGGTAAAAAATATAAACGTTGTTTTATAAATTATCTCATGGATGATTATTAAGGGCTTCCATTGTGGACACAATGCCGACTGGACATGTGGTTATAATGATGATCAATTTATATCATATGTAAATGGCGCTGGAATCCCAATAGCTGTGACAAGTAATCATATGGTTGAATCGGTTATTGAAAGGGAAGTTTCATCAGCTATGTACAGGACCTTTATTTCACGTTACGATCATAATTCTAACATTCTTATAAATGCTCAACAAGTAATGTGCCAAGGAAACAATACTGGTTCTTTACTAGACTATGCTTCTGCCAATATGTTCGACATGAGTATGGTCGATGAATTTGCATTGCAAGAAAATTGCAATGATAATGAGCTCCAGCAGTAGGGTGTTCATTCGGAGCCATTTACTGTTATAGTTTGATATAAATCGAGTTGAACACCCTCAATTTAGCCAAATTTTTTCGAACTTCAATATTTCACATTTGACTCTGAAAAAGAAAGTTTCAGTGGCCCGAATTTTTATTGGTCATATCCAAGGGACAAATCTTTTCAATTTAACAATGGTTTTGCGTTCTTTTGGGATGAATCAAACTTGAAGGATAATGGTTGTTTTCTGAGTTATTTTCATTCGTTGTCTTTTGTTTAACTTCCCAGTGCCAATTTGGGTTTCAAACGCGAATCACAAATTGCATTAGCACAGGAGTTCTACACTGAAAAACCATTTGAAAGAACGAAGATACTTGTTACATCGATAGATGCGAAGATAATCCATGCGATGATGGACAAGTATGCACTTGGGGATGGAATGATGATGAAAAATCATCTTGGTTACTCTGTGACGGTGAAGGTGAGTCATTTTTCGCAAAAAATATATATGATTCCGATTTTGATATGAAACAAACGATATGCAGTTTATCTTAGCCATAGGCTGCATATTTTTAATCAACTGCCGTCAATATCAAAAAACATTTTTTATCTATATCAAGATCTTATTTTATATTTGTACACCAAATTCTATTTTTTTTATTAAATAAAATAATTTTCTGAATGATTTTTGAATTTTGATTCGACAATTTCATTTTTTGTTCACTTAGAACATCAATTTATATGTTTCTTCCATTCGAACTTTGAACTCTCGAAATGAAATACTTCCATCACTATCCAGATCTCGGCTTTAATTGACAACTGAAGGCGAATCTTTTGCCAAAGTATTTTGTTCTGACGTTCAGTGTAAATTCAGTGTCGTTCCCATTATAATAAATTCATTTTCTAGTTGGTCGTCGTCAAAATTTGTTCCCATATGAGTGAAAAATCCTCTTTGAATGCCTTTGTTATCAGAAGCCTTCACTGCGAATGAGTTTTAAATCGATGCCTTGATGGGTTAAAACTAGACACCTATGGAAAACTGAGCACCTCACTTAACTGAACACCTAGATATGAAAAGCTTGGTTCATTAGGTCAATATGAAGGCACTTTCCTTAAAGTATCTTTATCAATTTTTTGATTTTGATTTCGATCGATCGCTGCAAACAATGCTTTCCAGTCTCTTCTTTCAAAAAAATTTAGAAAATTTTCCCCAGTGAGTTCAAATCCAGTTTTTGGTTTCTTGGTCGTGATTTTTAAAAAAGCTTCAATGCCAACCAAAGCTCGTCTCTGATTTGTCATTAGTGGTCTCAACTCTGAATTATTTGATAATCTGAACAATTCTGTGTCATGGAAAACTCCATCGGAAGTAATAAGTATCGAGATGACAGGGAGTTGTGAAGGAAAAGCGGACTCGTCCAGGCTCCACCGAACAGATGTTTGCACCTGTTATCCGTGTCCAACAAATTAAAAAAAAATAACTTTTCGCACTATCCGTTCTTCGCATTGTTCGTACAATTCGAATTGTTTGCACTATTCGTTATTCGCACTGTTCACACAATTCGAACTGATTGTTGTTCGAAGTTGTTCGAACTTCGAACAGTGCGAAGATTGTGTTCACCTGTTTTATCCATATTATCTCTGATTTTGGTGAATTTGAATTTAAATGGAGCGTTGGGGAAATATGAAGAATTGGTTTAAATATTTCTGTACGGTTGACAGGAGACGTTTCAATTAATTTTAAAAACCATAGAACCTGGGACATCATATCAATACCAAAATAATCGCTGAACTTGAGGATACTAGATAATTTTCGTTGCTTTGAGCATCCTTATTAAATCAGAGCATACTTAACTTCACTCTGTAAAATATAATTATCGAACTTTGTCTGAGAAATAAAATATTCTGTGTTCAATTTTTGTTCGATATATTGTCAGTTTTATTTTTCGTCGTTTTAATCCGATTTCATCCCTTTTCCGATATTTTCAAGCTTAACTGAATTTGGTTCTACTCTTCAAAACTTTACTTTTACTCTTTCGATTTTATCTGAGTAGTTTTTGAGTTTGAATTTTTAAAATAGTTCCAAATAAATATTAAATGAGCGGGAATATGGCATTGAACTTCTAAACGACACTACAATTAATATGCACGATTAATAGACTGTCTATTAGTGTTTTAAAAAATATCGACAGTTTCTCGTTCTTTATCGACTTTAAATTTTGATCATGGCCATTTCACCTGTGTTCGCTCTATACGTGTTCGTGTTCGTTCATCCCTGGGTCCAGGTGTGACATGGGCAATACTTTGCTTATCAAGACCGGGGTCAACTTGAACCGTTCATGGCACTTTAACTAATAACGTGGGGTCCGTGGTGGCCCTGTCCAAGCGAGCGTGGGCGTCAGCGCTCTTTTCTTATTATTTTTGTCGGATCATTTGGACAAAGTCAGAATGGGCCCCACTTTACGATATAAGGACCTGAATTCGGTCAAAATAAAAAAAGCATGGTGTAATATTACTTGCATTCAAAACCGTCTTCAACAAAATAACCTCATAGAATCGACCATCAAGTCTTAAAATTAATTGATTGTTGACTTCCAAATCCAAGCCTAAATCGCCTCGTGCAAACGTTTTTCGGGTCAAGTCCAAAAACGGTCTACTTCCACTTAAGTGACCTTTAGTCTGGCTTCACGGCCGTACAAACTCGGGTTTTAGTGATGAAACGATCATATTCATCTTTCACAAAATATCAAGATTACCATAAATATTATCGATCAACCGTCAAGTTTACCTTTAATATATAAATAATTTATAACGTACGTCATATAAAAATATGATTGCACACAGTGATTGTTTCACAGTGCACACCAAACCAATCTCATTTGAGAATCATACCAAACCTCACCAATTGATTTCGCATGAAGAGATTCGGCAGTTTGAACGGGTGAGTTTGAGTCAAATTCTTTTTTTCGTATTGTGAAAATGAATTTTGAAAGATATAAAAATGATTTTAGTAGTTTTGAAAGCGCACTTCTCGATTTTGGAGTCGAAAATATACCAAATATTATTGCTATGAACGATCAAGATATCATGAGGAATAAGAAAGCAATAGTTTAGTGAGAGCTTGAATAATTGATTAAGAATTTGTCTAATAGGTAAATAGGTATACTTTACATGCATTCATAGAGAGAAAAAACTTGAACACGATGAATCTTTTCTCTACCAGGTGGTGCTTTGGGAAAGTTCGATTAGAAAATAATGCTCAAATTAAAAGGGACATGCCGATGATACTGAAACTCCTGCTTTAGCAATTGCGATTATGTTGATCTATTTGCTTACTTTTATCGTTCGATTTAAACGAGATCAATGGTCTTCCTGTAATAGCTCTGATGATCTATACCCTGACAACTTGATTATTAACAATTCACCTGTATAAATACTACCGAAGGGATGAAAACCTGTCGCTTTATGCAATGATTTAAATGCACATAAATAGAGATAAAAAGCTGCTCATCGTTGAAGAACACCGATCCGATCAGGCAATGGTGGACACGGACACGAGTTCGGACTCGTAAAACTTTCTAACATGCGTGTCTGACCTTCTCTGGTGCATACATTATGCTGACCTACGTTTTCTTCGCGATTGTTAAAACCGTCACACCCGAGTCTTTCGAAATCAAACAAGATACTAATGAATAATTGCTTTAGTTGCCATAAATTGAACACTTACTAAGAAGGAACACATGGTGGAGATATTAATAGAACATAATTATAGTGATATTAATAAGATTCCACATTATAGTGAAGAACTTGATCACAAACTTACACGCATTTAAATGAAACACTTTACAATGTATTACAAAGTCTCAGCATGCAAAATCAAATGAATGTGTTTATCAACCTCACCGTCATGTGACGTCATGCTTGACAAGGACTCCTTGTTAAATCAGTTATAGGCTAGAAGCGATTTCTTCAAGTTAGGATCGTTGCCAAAGTTTGGATCAAGTGCTTGGATCTGATCCACCAGAGATTTGTAATTATTTGCTTCTCCTGACATTAGGATTTTACAATATCGATGATTCCTACAAATCATAAAGGAAGTTTTAATCCTCATATTTGAGATTTTAAGAACATTGAGAATCCTAAGCTACTTCCTTCTCTTTTTCTTCTTTTCTTTCTTCGGCAAAACCTCTTTGCCACCATATCACAAGACAAAGTACCATTTCCAAACTTGAGATAACCCATCCAGCATAAATGCAACCACCCCATTCATATCTAACTTTGTCCAGGTTCACTTTCGGCTTAAGTTTCATTTATTTATGCTGTCATCGACTTCAGCGCTTTCAAGGGATTGAAAAACCAGTTAAAATATTACCTCCACGCCAAAACTAACGACTTGTTGATCATAATAATATTCGGTTTTGATCTTTTTGTGGTTTCGTGATAAAAAATCACACACAGTCTGCCATAGGCTGCTATTGGCCAAGCCGGAAGGGAATTCTTGAAATTAACTAAGATACCAAACCTGTGCAGCATACACGGATGCATTAAATAGTAGCATAAAACCAGCCAAGAAAACTAAAACCGCGGCCAGTTTCATTATGTTCACTTTAATATAAGCAGTATGGTCTTTTATCAATATTTTTGTACTTTCCATGCCTTTTGAGTCTTGAAAATTTTAAAATTCATCAAAGTGATCATTTAACGGTACTCACGCTGTTAAACTACAAGTCCGGGCCTATGAGCATGAGGATAAGAGAAATAGCCATAAGAAGAGTTGAAAGTACAGCAAAAGTACGAAATAACATTTCGGTATTTGTTAGGGTAAACACAGGTCGAAGATAATTATCACATTGATATTGACCTGGCATATATTGGGCACACTTTTATGCCTTCATGCAACGCTGTCAACTTAAAATGAAGGTTTAATAGAAGACCATAATTATTCTTTGAAGACATTCCCGTGCGAAAATTCCCTTGAACAGAAAAATTGGACCAAAAACAGGTGAACTTGTGACACCATTCTGGAGTGCCCATAACGGCCAGATAATAATCGTCATGTGAGAGGCAAATAAGAATACTGTGAAACCAAATATCGCAATTTGTGCCTTATTATATGGTCTCAGAATGGTCTGAATATCTTCCATTCCGTTCTCGATCGCTTCAGCAGGTAGATCATGGCTTCAAAGAGATATGAAAGCTATCATATTGGGCTGTTCAAATTCTCAACAGGAAAAATACTTTTATCCCTTTCCATCGTAACCCGTCATCATTGTGTTCTGTGTTCGACGAGGTGTTCTCGGCGTTTTATTTCCGGTTGTTCTCTTCGATGTCCTAAAGTCATCCATTTTTCGTCAAAATTTGATAAAATGACTTTTTCAAATCAAATTTTTGTATCCTAACGAACTCCCTTCAAAATAAACGAATTCAAGTTCTTGGTATTTACGTATAATAAAGTGAATATGAGTGAGTCAGAAAATGCCTTGAAATGTCTTAGTTGTTTTCAGTCAAAATAAAATCACACTATAATGAAAAAAATCTCTAGTCTCTAGACTATGATCAATGGGTCGGGTTGTAAATTAGCGAACTTTGCCAACCCTCTTTTCGGTCCACGGATGTTGAGCTGGAGGGGACCGAATTGGATGGGGACTGGCTGAATAACAGACATTCAAAGTGACTTTTTTTAAAAATGTTTCGAACAATAACCTTCTGGATTACAAAATGCTTTGTGACATTCATTCGTCACCTGCAATGACAAACGGATACTTTCATGAAGAAAAGTTAACTTTATTTCGTATTGCCGTTTAGTGAAGACTTGTAAAATGAAAATGTTTCTTTTCGGTGAGTAAATTTTTTTTCTAATGTTTTGTCAGTGATATATAAAAAATATGGACAGAGTGGAGCGTGTGCTCAAAATCTTGTGGTCAAGGACAAAGGACAAGAACAAAGGTTAAGTTATAAAATACGCGAATTCGGATTTCAAGTTGGAGCTTCTTATGTTAGGAAACTTCCATCTTAGAATCCTTTTCCTACTCTCGGTAAATTTTTATGAGTCGAGGAAGATATGACTGGTTCCTTAGCCCTGAACCTTATACCGTATATGATATAGTCGAGTAATCGAGTCCCTTTTTAAATTCCCATTTATTTCGAATCAGCAAAAATTTGACTTTCGAACAAGGTACTTAAGGGTGTCCCGCCCGATTTTCGACCTAACTTTGATAACCTAGGACTTTTGAACAAATAACGCTAGACCCGATCCGATTTCTTTGTTGAACCACTTGACGCAGAAAATATATGATGATTCAGTATCAGCTGACTC
>SCLD01098400.1:0-10961 GCA_004367895.1 Oikopleura longicauda | reverse complement strand
ATATCCGAATAAGGCACGCGAAATGGGCATGGCCGTCTCAACGGGCGTCAACTGGGCCGCGAACTGCCTCGTATCGCTTACGTTTTTGTCACTACTTGAGGCGCTCGGATCATGGGGTGGCTTTCTGTTTTACGCTGGCCAAGGCGTGCTGGCACTTGTTTTATTTAGCCTGTTACTGCCCGAGACAAAGGGAGTCAGTCTGGATGACATGGAGATGACATGGACAAGTTACTAAGTCGTGGCTGGATTCAAATTGGACGAAAGGTGGAAGATGAAGAACCTATCATCGATGACAGTGAATAAATTGAGCTGTCAAAATTAAGTTCTCACAACAGTCTATGCTGCCATTTCACTGTGAAATTTTCACTTAACAACTAGAACGTTCACAGAATTCTTGAATAAACGTTCTTGAGTTAGCCAGCTCGGCATGGTGTCTTTCATCGATGCATCTGAATGACAAGGTCTCCCACGGGAGATCCGGTGGAAGTAATCGCCCGTTCCGTTTCACTGACCACCCTCAATCTTCTATAAGTTCCAGAGTTTCCCCTTACGAAACAATGATTTGTGCTACCATGGGTAAAAGAATCACTGAAGATGTAGATATTGGCCCTGTTGCCAAAATTCAAAATTTACGTATCGACAATGGTACTACGGGAAACGCGGGTAAAAGGGTAAAAATTTTTTTTGGAATTTGGTACTTTTACTACTAGATCTGAGAACTATTTTTATAAGTTTTTTCATTAGGAAATGGACTGGTCCAGTCTACCTATCCACATCATCGAGCGCATTGCTGAACTTGTCGCCATAAAGGAGAATGTGCCAGACTGGGCCCCGGACTGGGAAGAGTTTGAAGAGGGAGTGCTCGACCCATTACAAAACCAATGGCTAGTAACGGTTCGGAAGCTGACGATGGTTTGTGACCGCTGGCGTGACATTATTCTCAATTGCACACGACTTTTCGAGGACTACGAATCATGGTCGGATTATGATCATGATATATTTGTGAGCTGGACGTACTGGCCAGACGCTCATATTCAGTTCGATGAGGATGAGTTCTCTGGTTATGATATTCTACCATCACAGCGAGCAAATGAATCCGCGACATTGTTGGTGAAGGAAGGATTTCTCCGCTACGCCAAAGTTCTTTGGATTTCCTATACGGCTCCCGAAGATGTCATATTTCTAGTCCGTGATCATGCTCAAGACAGTGCGGTGACCAAGTTCAAAATCGAAATTGATCCCTCATGGAAATGGACTGTTGAGCACTGGAATGCGTTAATCGACGTGTTTCGACAAAGCAAGCCAAAATCAGTGTATATCAAGTACCATATCGAAAACCAAGCCGATGCTGTGACGTTTTGGTCGTTTTTAATGGGTACGATGCATGCCGGCGTCGATGCTCTTGATTGGTTGTTTCTTGATTTGGACGAAGACGAGTATGGAGGAATCGATTGGAGTTTCATCAGCAACATGATGTACTCGTTCAAAATTGCGCCGATCAAAAAGTTTTGCATAAGCTTTGGGGAACCGCCATTTCCCACTGCAATCGAAACCGAAGAAGATCATTTCCATTACGACGGCTTGAACAAGTCAAAAGTCTTCCATTTTTTGTCTGAAGTCCAAGGTGAGAGTTTATTTCTTAGTGAACAGTTTTAAAACGTTTCATTCAATAGAGTTTTTTGACGATCACACAGAACAGGCGCAAAACATTAAATCCAACCACGAGTACATCCAAAGACGATTTGACCATTTCGGTCTTTATCCAGTGACAGGTCGCCAGTTCGAAGGCGCGTTGAATGTAATGCCTGGTCACGAAAATCCCCCCACTGAGGAACAACACGACGAGTTAGAACAGCTTCTGGAGAATGGTCGCAGGCTAAATATTCGTCGTCATTTATTTATATATCAGTGAAAATTTGTATTACAATCAGTGATCTTTGTGCTTCTTAACTTTTGGCAACTGTTGCCAATATTCTATTGACATTATGATCTATTTTTTGCATCGGAATATGTATCAGTCTGTTTCAAAATAGACACGTTATAAAATGCCGACCGATGTAATCTACATTTCTGGTTCAATGACCACTCTCAATCTTCTATTTCGTAGGGTTTTACTCATCGTACTTTAACCGAAATAAATTATTCGATACCCGAAAAACCGTTAGCGATACGCGTCTTATTATGGTGAAGAGAAAAGCAGAGGATTTTGGTGCTGGCCCCGATGCTAAAGTCTCGAAAAGTGACCCGTTCAGCAGACGTAAAGAGAAAACACACTTTTCTAGCGCAGAAAATGCAAATAAGGTATGTTGGTTCATCTAAGTTGTCTTTTGTGAGACTGTTTCATATTGATAGATGAATTGGTGCAGTCTACCACAACACATCATCGAGCGCATTGCCGAAGCTGCAGTTAAAAAAGAGGCATGGCCAGAGGATCCAGACGACTTCGAGTGTCACTGGCTTGTGCAGAATGACTGGTTGATGGCGGTTCGAAAAATGGCGCTGGTTTGCAGCCGCTGGCGCGATATCATCTTCAGTTACAAACCCTTTTTCTTGGATACCACATCATCTGAGTGGAAAGAAGACTTGTCAATGCATTGGTGGAACTGGTCAGACGCTACTATACAGTTCGACACAAGTGAGTGTGGGTTGAACAAAAATGAAGTCGTTGACACGGCGACGTTGCTGGTCAAAGAAGGCTTTTTGCGACACGCCAAAGTCCTTTTCATTTCCGATACGGCTCCTGAAGATGTCATATTTCTAATCCGTGATTATGCTCAAGATAGTGCCGTGACCAAATTCAAAATCGAAATCAGTCCGTCGTGGAATTGGGGAGCTAAACACTGGAGTGCGCTTATTGACGTTTTGCGACTAAGCAAGCCAAAATCAGTTTATATCAAGTACACCATTGAAAATCAAGCTAGTGCAGTGATGCTTTGGTCATTTTTCATGAGTTTATGCCACGTTTGCGGAAATGCTCTTGATTGGCTGTGGTTTGAACTGGATGAAGATAAAGTCGGAGAACTCGATTGGAGTTTTGTAAACGGCATGGTGTACACATTCAAGCAAATTGTATCAATCAAAAAGTTTCACCTCGATTTCATCAAGGAATACGAAACTGCAATCAAATCTGAAGACGATTACTTCGCGTTCGATAACTTGAACGAGACAAATGTTTTTGATTTCTTGTCGGAAATTCAAAGTAAGTGTATTATTTTATAGTGTTTTTGCTAACGTTTTCACTCAATAGCATTTTTCGCAGTTTACACAGAAGAGACGCGGAATATTAAAGCCAACCACGAGTATATCCAGAGAAGACTTGACGAATTTGGCGTTCGACTGGTATTTGGAAATAGTATTTCGTGGAACCCTGACCTGAAGATTCCCCCTACAGAAGAACAACTCGATGCAATAAATGAACTTCTAGTAAATGGCCGCAGCGTGAATTTTGGTTTACTGTCAAACCATTAAATCATTGACATGATTGATGCATGATTCTATGTAAAACTTCTCAGAAATTGTTATTTAGGTCTGTTTATAAAAAATCAGAAATAAACACACGTGTCATTCGACATACACTCATCACGGACTCGTTCAAGAAAGTTTCTCATTATAAGCATAATGCAACTTGCGAATCGGTCGAGTTTAATGGTGACCATTTAAGCATTTTAAGCAATGTGAGTTAATAAATCTACTGGTATACTTTTAAATGTTTAATGTATGTATAGACGAGTGTGAGGCAGTTTAATTTTCAGCAGCATCCTGCTCAAGTATAATGATTTCATTTCTCGTGTAGTTTGGAATCAACACATCCGTTTTACCATCGCCGGTAAAGTCCTCTGCTACAATCTCGCCAATAGTCGCCCCAGTTAACGTCAAGTAGCCTTGATTGACATTAAGTTAGACGCATTTACATACATGTAACTAAATACATGTGTACTAAACATACCAATATTGTCGTCAGTCATGTAGATTGATGTCGTCTCATATCGCCAGGTAGAGTCGGATAGTGACGATTGAACATACAACTGTCCATCATCATCGCCAGATACAAAGATATGTTCACGTCGTGATGTGTCGTCATCTCCGAGTTTCTAAAGTCTGGTTCACACACTTGCGCGGTTAAAAAGAACTTACAGCAAAGTCAAAGCCACCGGGCGAACCGAAACCAGCATTGGCAAATGTCGGGAATCGTGTGTAGATCTCGCGGGTTGCCCATGATTCGGGTTTGCGCCAATCGGTGCCAATGCGTTCATAGGCGATAGTTTTTCCATTTTCGCCCGATCGCGACCAGGTAGAGGCAAACAGGTCAAGATCACGGTTCTTGTTGATGTCATGAAATTCAACATCAAAATACCATCCGGCTGTGTCAATCGTCACACTTTTCTGCATTGCCTCATTCTTCCAATTGTCATTGGGGTCCTCGCTCCACACTAGCGTCAACTCTTGCCCATAAAAAGCACCAACCGCGATGACTTTTTGTGTGCCGGCGCTGCCGTCGAACTTGGGGAGCATGCCAACGTCGAAGAAGACATCAGCCTTGTTTGGCGCCGCTACTCGATGCATTGGCCAAGGTCGGGCAGTGGTCGGCTTGTGTGTGTTTTCGAACCAAAGCAAGTCTTGGTCGACTGGGTCAATAGGCCCATCGTTGATGACACGCGCCGTGACCATATCCAAATCCCCATCGCCATCCATGTCAACCCATTCGACTTTGTGATAGAAGAATGGATCGTGCTCTCCCTGGGGATGATTGCATCCGGGCGTCATGAAAACGGTGGTATCACTGGGCTTTGCTGCATCGCCGTTAAACAGGCCAATACATCCATCGTTGACATTAGTTGGAAAGAAACCAGCACTCACTGAGTACCACTTGTTATCATCCTTAAAATATCAACTTGCAATAACTACTAATTTTTAAAAACCAAACCTTGAAAATCGAGTCAGGAACTCGTTGAACTGAGTTGGGCCATGGAAATGTGCGCTCGTATAGCATCTCAATCTCAACATCCTTCTCGCATCGAGCCGCAGCGCCTTTGAAATCCTTGATACGGTAAACATGGTCTGAGCCAACGGCCTGGAATGAGGTGAAGTATAGATCGCCCTCGTCGACGAATGCAAATGCTGGCCTGTTCGGCGTTTCGATACGACAGCCAACATGCCACCCGTTTTGCCCGGGGACCTCTTCACCACCAAAAACTGACCCGATCACTAAAGCCGACACTTTCATTTTTGCGACTTGATAGAAAATAATGTCCCCAATGAAACGTCAGTGAGTTCATAGCTTATCGCAGATGCATAGTTTCACATAGTGTTATGTGTGTTCACATCTTTGGGTGCCAGAAGAGTTGAGAATTTTTGCAGGTTAGGCGAGTTCATTTAGCACTTGGAGTAAAATAAATACAAATTAGCTTTATTCCGATGCGAGACACATCATTTCGACAGTATACTATCCGAACGTGGAAATGACAATGTACGTGGCTTTGGCAGGTTGAGTAAGGGCGATCCAATGTGAGAATTGCTTGTTTGGCCACATCGTGAGTTTCCGCGTGATACGGCGAAGCTGCCGCGCGACATACTTATTTGAGACATCCTAGAACTCGAAAATCGTTGGCTTGCCACTTAAAATAAAATATATTTATTAATGTGTTTTAGAAAAATAGGTGACACAAGACATGTTAGTATTTTGGTTTATAAAACGTTCTGTTTTATAATGAAACGAATTCAATCAGAAAAGTTTGAATCCTTGTTTTTAAAAAAAGTGAAGTAAAAAAACATTTCGATGAGCTGAATTTGACCAAAAAAATTAGAAAGCGACACATCGAACTTCGTGCTTAGCTAACCTCCATTGTCCAAACCTGGTACAAAGCTGTTTTGAAGGGCATTCACTATGGGTGAGTGGAAATGTTAAATTAGTGACATTGGGTGTATAAAATGATTGTTATTTGACGTGAAGTATATAGATGAAAGTACACTGTGAAAAAAATACCGCGCAGTATTAATCGGCGTGCTCAAATGCGAGCATCGTGTGCCCGCCGTGGGTGTGCCACCGGGTGTGTTTAGCATTTTGTTTATTACAAGTTGATTCTCATTTTCTACTGTTTCAAAAGAACTTATTCGAGTACTGAAATTCGGAGCCAACTTACGTCGACGAATGGTCTTGTCGGACTGGAATAGACGTGTCAAATTTGTCCGGAAGCGTTTGCCAATGAACGAGTACAAAAATGCATTCAACACGGGACTGAACCAGGGCAGGATTGAAGCAAAAATGTACAATTCAGAGCACATTTCGGAAGACATCTAAATATGACGTTTCTCAATCGACAAAAAGAACGAGTATGTCACCTGGATAACGCGCAGAATATTGATGACAATCAACGGGCCCCAGCAAGCCGCGAGCGAGCAACAGAACAAGGTCAATGTCAGTTTGAGTCGATCGTCCTCTGACGAGTTCGACCTGTCGTGCTTGTGAATACTGCCGCCTAAACCACGTTGACCGCCCCCAATTGCCGACACGGCACGACGCACTTGTTTGACCTGGCGAAACAGCAGAAAATAGCCAAATGATGTGACCAATATAGGGCCAATAATACCGACACAGATAACCACAATCCAGTACGATCTGAGGTTGCTAGATTGACAAGTGTATTTGATCAGTGGCATAAGCTAATTTGTCAACCAAACTTTCATAAATAGTCATTGGGATACTGCAAAGATTGGAATGATAGGTTAGTTCATGCCTTGGGCATGTATCCTCGAAACTGCCATTGAAGTGATCGTTCACTGTTTTGCAATGATCGGCCGATAAACTGGTCCATGCTTGTTTACAACTCATTGATTCGCGAACAGTGACCATTTTCGATGTTTGTACGACTTTCGTAAAAATTGAAAATTGAAAAACCATAATCGAAATTTTAGACAGTACTTCAAACTATTCGTTTATATTGCAAGTATTATCGATGATTATTAGATATTCAGGGTAATTTGCATCTGAAAATTCATGATGTCTCTATATCTAGCGCTATCGTATGAGAATTTATTGTAAACCAGTTATGAACTTACTAGTGTACAAAGGCTGCTCTGTATAATTTAAATGTCAATGGAGCCTAATTCCCTTTCAACGTCAAGTTGTGTAAATTAGTCTCAGTCTTTCAATACCATCCTGGCCATGATATTGCAATTGAATAAACCCAAATGAACAATGAAATGATCAGATATCGAGCCGATGTTGGACTCGTGTTACTGTACTTTATCGCATACAGTCTGTCCAAGGACATTGCCGCGATAACTGTTATTGACGCGATCATGCACACTTGATTGATCCCATAGTACGTTTTACACAGTACTCCATTGTCACCCATCCAGTTATCTCCCTCTTGGGGCCCAATCAGGTACTTTTTGATTTTGATCCAACCAGTACTGAGTATGAACAGATCTGCGCAGGATATATTGATAAGTAACTGTTATCGTCGGGGTCATTAACACCGAACGTATGATTCCCAAAGTTTTCAGTGACCCCACATTCCCAGGATGACGATGGTTGACTTTTACGAAAACGAATTGCCACTAATAGAATGAGAATATTGAGCGGCAGACCAATTGTCATAAAAATTGAAATCAAAATGATCGATACTTTTGTTGTTATAGAGGCGCTTGATAGTCGGATGTGACAGACATTTAGCTTTTAGTGAATTCTAAATGGTCACACCCGGGTCGTACCTGGACCAATTTGAAATGCTATTTGAGAACACTTCATCCTCCATGAACGAGTCATAGAGTTCGTCTGTCGAGAAAAGATCACGGTTTAATGGCAACGGCATAGTTAATTCATAACTTGTTCGCTTTGCTAAACGCCAAATCTAATTTTTGTTGAATTACAATTTCTAAGCTTTAACAACAGATTAACGACAGACATCTGTTATGTCGCATTCAAAGTCAATTGTCCATGATCTTTGTCTTGTAACCCCATAACTAGTGAATCCGATTCTGTGGTGAAAGGTGATGAAATATTATTCAATATGTCAAATTAGGAAGTATTAATCACCTCTGTATACAGTGCCTGATGAATTCGCCGCGCTTAAATCAAATAAGTTCTCCGTGTACGTCCGATAAATTTCCTCGCAAATACACACCAGTTGCGTCATTTTTTTTTGATTTTTTGTGAGTTTCTCTTTTGTCGTCTCTCAATCAGCGTTTTTATTTTCACGTTTCTTGTCGCCGTTTGAGTGCGAGGGTGTTGCAAGGTTGTGTATGTATGTTACACACGTCGTCGTCGTTTCACTCGCTTATTTCACAGTCTGACTTTTTTACTTTTTCACATCGCGGTGCGCCCCTGTGCACTTACCGATCACGGGAGCCCCCGGTTCTGCTACGCCAAGACGAAACAAGGGGTTTTCTCATGCGAGTCACAACCGACGTTCTGCCTCTCGGGTTTACTGATAAATGGCAACTTTCACCTTCGATAAGAGTCGCTTTTATTATACACACTGAAGGAGCATCTTACCATTATTCTACGTTTTATTGTTTCTTTCTAAGTCAAACGACGTTTACATTGTCAGAACAAACATTGTTACTGGAACCTACTCACTCTAGCTTACCAAATTAATTCCCCCTTGACTTGTACACTATAGTAGCTAATATACTGTAAAATAACAGTGGACTACGTTCCAGTCTGCGAATGACAGCACCGATGATATGTCATCGATATATTGGACTTTTGTTGTTATGGACAGGCTGAGAAATGGACGAAAAAAATGCGAGACAATCGCGTAATTACCGCATAAAAAAAACCAGCCTGCACCGAGAGCAAGCACTCATTCAAAATGCATGATAATCTCTTTTTGCTTCGGCGAAATTGGTGGTGCTTTCAGCAGAAAGCACACACACACAATTGCTAATACTGTCACAGGACCGGACTCAATTTTATTCGCACTGTCAATATACAACACCTATTCCATCTAAGTGCTCGACTCTTCCGCGAAAATGCGGTAAAATATTAATCACACGTTCATCACATTTGAACTTCTAATATGACGGGCCGCCGGTATAATGCAAATTGAAGAGACCGCAAATATTTGAAACTGGTTTTTATTGTATTGCCGATTTCAATGTGTTTTTTAAGCCTTCAACGCGAACTTGCGCTGGGCGAAGAGCATCTCGCGCTTGGCGGCACGGGGCGTCTTGGCCGACAGCTGGGTGGGGTTGAGTTGGCGGCGGATGGCGCGCGTCTTCTTGGGGCGCAAGTCGATTGGCTTGTTCTTCTTGCCCTTTTATTTCATCAATTGTTAGTGACTGGTATTGATTAAAGTAAATCTAACCTTGTACAGCTGACGGACGGCTGACTTTTGGGTGGTGTTGATGACGGTCAAGGTGCGCGAGATGGACTTGCGCACGTCACGGATGCGGCCCAGTTTGGATGGGGCGCCCGAGCCGGAGACCTTGGCGACGCGGAGGTTGTTCAACTCCTGCTTGAACTCGTTCAGCTGCTTGGTCAGCTCGTCCTTGGACTTGCCGCGCAATTCGGAGACCTTTTGAATGGCCATCGGGTCAGTTTGGGTCCAATCTGAAGCATGGGTAGGAAAACTTAGACAATTAGCCACATTGTTCACGGGATGGAATCGATAAAATAAGTTACTACTCGATTCGTTCTTTTCAATTAAAAGAACCCCCGTTTCGGCGAAAAATGTGGCACAGGTGGAAAGTAGTGTTGAATATTGTTGGTTTATTCAGCGACAACTGGGGCGGCTGCTGGTGCGTAGATCATAGCAGCGACGCGATCCATGTCACGTTGACCCTGTGGGGTGACGCAACGTCCGCGGAAGTCGCTCTTCTTCACCAATTTGATTGCTTCCAACGATTGGAGACACTTTAAACAGTATTGTAAGTTTCACTATGAAAGCTCTATTATCTTACCTTGCGGATGATGTTACCGTTGGCGACGCGGAAGTGGGATGGGGCGAAGCCATTGTCCTTGGAGCCACCGTACACCTTGCGGAAGGCGCCGACACCGGCATTACCGCGCATGTACAAGTGACGGGCCAATGAGGCGCAACGCACGTAGTACCTAATTTAAGACCTATTTTTAAGTCAATTTTTATTTTGACTAACCAGTCCTGGTCATAGGGGGACAGCTCCTTGAAGACGGCCGTCTTGACCTGGTCGGCCCATGATGGGACCTTGACCTTGCCCGATTTCTTCAAAAAGGCGGCGAACGCCTTGACGAACTCCTGCTGGTCGACGTCCTTAACGCAAACGGCAGGCATGTTGATTAAGTCTGATTAGAAGTCTGAAAAAATAAACAAAATTTTAAAAACTATTCCTTCAATTGTTTTTTCTCTAAAATTTCTCTTTTTTACTTCGCGAAAGAAAATGGTCGCTCCTATACTAGGGACATTTTCCCATTTAACCATAAGCCAATCAGAAGTGAGTATTTCGTGCTTCGTCATTTCACTCATTTTTGTAGGCGAGAGCCAGCCACACGTGATATTGGACCTCGTTTTCCCTTCTCCTTTTCTCGCTCTCACCACACACACATTTTCAAGTAAGTGAGCGAAGTGAGTGAAAAAGAGAGAATGAAATGAAATTGAACGAAAAACTCGTCATTTACGGGACACGCGTCATTCTCGTTCCATACGATAAGGAACATGTCGAGAAGTATCATGGGTGGATGCAGAATAAGGACATACTCGAGGCGACGGCGTCAGGTTTGTTTTTAAGTAATTTCAAGCAGTTTTTAATTTTAAAATGAAGAACCACTGAGCCTGGAGAATGAGTACAAAATGCAAGAGAGCTGGCGACATGATGAGGACAAGTTAACGTTTATTGTCTTGTCGGCCCAGGACATTGAGGATGGCCATGGGGAGTTGGATGCCATGATTGGTGAGTACTTTTCAAGGTTTTTGATCACATGATTAATTTGAATAAAAAAGGCGATGTCAATCTCTTCTTGAATGATCCGGAAGACGATT
>SCLD01098389.1:0-32708 GCA_004367895.1 Oikopleura longicauda | reverse complement strand
GGATTTATTCTTGACCAAGTCAAATTTCGATAGGACCATTGATGAGCTATTGATGAAAGACAAATAACTCTTCCTAATAAATTATTCAGTGTTATATATAGTACGTACGATTTACATACCGTAGGACGTTTCAGGATGCCGACAATGATGTCATCAAAACCCTTCTAAGAACCATACGGTATGGTCCACACCAGACACAGTCCCAAAATGATACTGTCTCTATCTACATAATTGATGCAGTCCCATAACGTCCAACGGACCTCTTAAAGGCTTACCATTGGGCGAACAAATGACTAGAGGCAGTAAAATATCCACAAATATTTTATTTGAAACAAAATTAATTTGCATTTGTGATTCGATTCCAATTGTTGTTAATTTGAACTTTGGCATCATTATTCCAGCATTTAAAATCAAAGAATCAATTGTCTTGTGATCAGATCGAACAGTTTCTGCGACTCGAACAACATCTTCAATTTTGAATAAATCCATCTCATAAGTTCTAAAATCAATATTTTAGACTCGCTTAAAGTCTGTTCAATCTGATACTTCTAGATCTCTCCAAAAGCGCTTACCGCTGCTACCTACTAGGTACTCACTTAAGAATATTGATATCAGGAACTTTAGCTCGTAAATGGCAAATTGATTTTTGAGTTGATTCAATGTTTCTGTTAATAAGAATAAAATTACATTCTGGATCAGATTTAGCGATTCCCAAAACAGTTTCGAGACCGATTCCGGATGAGGTTCCCGTTATTAGAACAGTTCGAGTCATACTAAATGAACTACCCTTAACAGATATTTATATTGCACTAATACTAGAGATAGGATGCAGTAGGACTGCAAAGAATTTTAGAACTGAATGAAACACTTTTGAATGTATAATTGCACTATGTGGTAGCAAAAAGATAAAATAATCCTTTCAAGAATCCCTTGATCTCATTGGCTCCGAGTTTTGATTCGCCATAAAATCGATCAACAAATGTTATTGGCACTTCTCCAATTGTGAAATTATTTTGTCGGGCTCTTACCATCATTTCCATCTAAAAAATGGATAAAAATTAATTTTTAATAAAAAATATTTACAATTTCAAAAAAAAGATTTGGAGATGCCGGGTATCGATCCCGGTACCTCTCACATGCTAAGCGAGCGCTCTACCATTTGAGCTACACCCCCTGATGCCATTCCGTATTATCTACGACATACATACTCAAAATATGGCGGGTCAGCCTGATCACATACCTGGAAAACGTATCCTTTTGAGACGCAGCTGTTTACCAATGTTTGTAAAACTTCTTTTTTGTACAAACGAAAACTTCCAGTTAGATCTGAGACACCTGGACGTAGTAAAATCTGAGTTACCAGATTGGCACCTCGTGAGACTGTTTTTCGTTTTAGATCCCATCCATAGACACCACCATCACCAACGTAACGTGTGCCGGTCACTACGTCTAAAGGAAAATCATTAAAAGTCCTCGGTTTTTACCTTGACTTTGAAAAGCACTCGAACCAAGCCCAAACCGTATTTACCCAGATATAGATTACGCTAGGCCTTACCGAGGTCCTTTTCTTTTTGCAGTTTAATAAATGAAGGGATAAACTTCGGGTGATGAGATAAGTCAGCATCCATGATGATAATAAATTCGCCCTATGAAAGTCAGTATTGAAAATGTCCACTTTTATACATCTATCCTACCTTAGCATGCTTGATGCCGTGGATATAAGCAGTTCCAAGTCCAAGTTTCTTTGCTCGTGGTCTAAGAACTATTCTATCATCGCCATAAATGCCTTGTAATTGTTTGGCGACTTCCAATGTACCGTCAGGTGAACCATCATCTAAAGACACATCGGGCATAACGGAAGATGATTTTCGCAGGACTACTGGTTTCGATTAAAATTGACTTACCAATAATAATCACTTCATAATTGAAATCCGATTTGGTCATAGATTCGTTGATAAGCCAAATAATGATTGGGAGATTTTCTTTTTCATTATAAGTCGGTAACAATATCGAATATAACATTCTAAACAAAACAAAACATCAAAGCGTTTTTGAAGAACAATTTAAGAAATTTAATTTCCACGGCCTCTACCGCGTCCTCCGCCACCTCGACCTCTGAACGATCCACGGTCAGAACCACCTCTTCCTCTGGAACCACGATCAGAACCACCGCGTCCTCTTCCTCTTGAGTCGCCACGACCCCTTGAACCACCTCTGGAATCGCCTCGACCACCTCTAAATCCACCACGACCTCGAGAATCTCCTCGACCACGTGAGTCACCACGCCCGCCACGGAAGCCGCCGCCGCGAGAATCACCACGACCACCACGGAAACCGCCACCGCGTGAATCGCCTCTTCCTCTTGAAACGCCACGGCCACGGAAGTCACCACGTCCACGAGAATCTCCACGTCCACGTGAGCCACCACGACCGCGGAAACCACCACGTCCACGATTTGACTCTCCGCTAACTGCATTTGCGTTGTCTTAATAAATAATGTCGGAAAAAATCACATTGAATCTTTAAAAAACTGTATCGTTTCGAGTTCAAACTTCAAGGTTGTTACCCTTAAATAACGATTTTTACCTTGTTGAGCTGACTTTGAGTCACCTTCTTTCAAAGCTTTCTTTTCAGCTATAACAGCTTCTCTCTTTGAGGCTTTCTTTTTCTCCCATTTTGTCCCTTTTGTTCGTTTCCTTTCTGCTGACATTCTATCCGGAACAAACTTTGAACTTATAGGAACACTATTAATTTCCAAATCCATTTCTTGATATTTCTTTGCTGTTTCAACAGAATCAAATTGTACGTATGCAATATTTTCCATATTTTTTGGCAATCTTTTAATGGCTGAATTTACACATGGCCCTTCATAAACCCATTTAGCCCATTTTAAACATTATAAATTAGGTATAATCAAAGTGATATTGTTTTTTGCCAATCCTGATAGCAACTGCATCTTCAAAAGTCTGTCGAAGGTCATCTTCGTCGAATTCTGTATTTCCTTGAACGGAAAGTGTCGTACTTTCCATATTTGTTCTTTCTTCAAATGTTGCTGATTTAGATCCACAAAGGTCTACAACTAATTTTCTCCCATCCAATGTCCAGTTTTTGAATTTTGAAGCCTTAAATTGACAGTCAAACTAATTCTCCGGAATATATGGCGAAATTCCCTGGGATTTGCGACCTTCAGAATGCGTTATTATATTTATGCTGCAAATTCTTCCCTGATTTCATCCGAATAGATTAAAATTTGAAAAAATGACTACCAGTTGACCATTATTTGAACGCATTCTAACAAAAAAACTTTCCCAATAGAATTGTCCCTATCAATGATTAGGGGTCAAAAATTCAGATTTTACAGCGGTTTTACCTTTTCTGCATTTTCAATTGAGTTCATTTCTACGAATGCTTTTCCTCTACTTGCTCCATTATTCTTTTTTAACATTCTGATTTCTTCAGCATTAACGAATAAAACTTTGATCTGCTCTTCCGTTGCTTCTAAGGGAAGATTCTTCACAAATATTGTTCTATCTTCTGTTGATCGAACATCTTTCATGTCTTCTGATTTACCATCCGTTTCTTCTTTCTCTTCTTCACCTTCAGCTTCATTATCTTCATCAATTCTATCATTTTCTTCGGATTTAACTTGAGGGTACTCGTCTTGATTAGCGGGAATTTTAGCAAGCTTAAAATTATAAAGTTCAACCTTTGGATCAAAAAGTTTAGACATGGTCGGTCTACTAAATTTGTAAAATTATTTACCGGAATGTCATTTATTATTTCAGGTTCATTGGTTCCTTGAAATTCAATTTCATCATCATCGATGACATTATCTTCAAGTTCTTCTTCCTCAGATTCTTCTTGATTCATTTCTTTGACAATCTTCTTGGCTGAAGGAACTTCAACAAAGCTTTCGTCCGATTCGGTTTCGCTTTTTTGTTTTTTCAGTTCTGGTCCTTCGACTATACTTTCATCCTAGATATGATAGATTAAAAATTTGAATCGAGTGTGTCAGCGTTAATTTACCTGTTCGAGAATAGCAAGTTTGCTCTGTCTCCTCTTTCCCTTTTTAACCATTCTGAAATCTAACATTTTTATTTTTTATTCAAAGTGAAAGTACGTCATGTTTTATTACGTAATATATATTAAATGTGTTTTAAATGGCTTTATCAGTGTTTATAACAGGAAAAGTTTAGCAGTATCTTCAAGTTGGTCGCTGTCTTAACAATTATTTTAACAATTTATTGTTCATAATGGAATAGGGACTCACGATGAACTTGGTTCGTCCGGAAAGGATGAGGTAATCGCAGAGTCATATTTGACATACTCTAGCCAATCGGGACTCGGGGTTCTGTCTGAATCAGTGTTTGAATTCAAATCAATGTCATCGTCAGTATTATCAGAATCTGGAATATTTTGAGTTTTTCTTTGACTGTTTAGACTAACGACGGGTCCAAATCTAGGAAATTTATTCTTTGAAGTGATTGAAGGGGTTTGAATTCTTTTTTGGCCACATTTGAAACTATTGGAAATATAATTTGTAATTTTGGGTTGATCGTTTTTGAGTTTACTCTTTTTGGCTTTGGAGCCAATCACGACCTGTTGCGATTTTTTCTCCTCTTCTTGCAGTCGTATCGCAATTTTCTCATCCTCCAACTCTCGATCTTTGCGAATTTTTAGTTCCACTAGGCAACGCTCTGCCTCTAATTGTTTTCTTATTTCTTCCTGTAATTCTGGATCCTCTATTGAATTGAGCAATTCAAGGTTTTCTTTTTCTTCTTTAGATTTTTCTTCCAGAAATTGATTTCTTTTTTGTTTCACGAGGTGGCGATATTCCTCAGCCACCTCACCATTTGACGAAATCTGTCGTTTGATCTCTTCCGAACCATAATCATTTGCTACTTTTCCGTTTGGATTGTACGGCTGAAACTGTGCTTGAATCTGGACCCAGAGATCAGTCTCAATGGCACTTTTATAATCAGTTTGATCACGTGTCAGCCTACGCATCCAATTCAAAAGACGTAGGTTGCAAAGTGGGCAGCATGATCGACATTCTGAAGCTTCATCGGACACCATTCTAAGGAAACAGGTTCGACACATTGTGCAGCGCATTCTTGTAGAACAACGACAAGGAAGTTGGATTGGTTCATTCAAAATATTTTTACAAATTAAACAAATAACTTCATCTGGAGTCAAATCTGCCCAACCACGATTGTCAAACTTCTTAATGGCTGTTACTTTCTTCCTTTTTGGCGCCATTCTCGAAAGTCTAAAAATGCGAAAAATCAAACTTTTAGAATGAAGAATATAAATTGAAGAAACGAGTACAGTATGCATTCCGGATTACAATAAGAACTTAAGAGCTTTTGAAATAGTTCAGCATGGAAAGGAAGTTGAACTATTACGGGCACTGTTCTCAGCACCTTTTTGGTGAATGTTTTTCTCAACAGCATTTTATGATTTAAAAATTAAAGGTAGCGAGGACAGACCCTTAAAAAGTGAGATCGTGCAAGAAATAAGAGTTTCTCATTGAAGGGCTTCACGACGTTTAAAAACAGTATTTCGTTGTTGATCAACGTCTTTTTTCCACCGACGGGCCATCGAATCAATTTTTGTCAAAACTATTTCAAGAGGACCAGATCGACTTTGACTTTCTCCAAATAATGGAGTTTCCACTAAAATTTACGTTATCTTTATATCTCTTTGTACCTGAATATTTAAAAACGGTTGTATTGTTTGATGAACTTACTTCCATCGGAATCATTACTGACTCTCGGTTGATATTTTTCAGTGATGAAATAAACAAATCCAGTATACATAAGCAAAAGAACAATTGAAATAATATATATATAAACAATCACCTTCATTGTGCCTGAAAAATGTATTAATTGCACAGCTGGTTTCGTGTTTTTTTTTCGTTAACCAAAGCGGCTTTAGGTGGATTTTTTTAAGTGTGGTTTGGATTCTTATTTTTTAACTGAGAAGAGATATCGACCTAATTCTTTTTGCATCGTAAAATTCAGCAAATTTGTAGAGTGGTAAGATTTTTTTGACTTCCGGTCACATCAGGTTATGTCATAATGACGTCATCATTTCCGGTGGTCAAAAATTTTTTAACGTTATTTGAATGGGTATTTATTATCATGAAAATGCTCCAAATCGTGCCCTGAGTTCATTTCCGGTCATTTGACAACCTTTTGATGACATCGTCATCCTTAAATGACGTCATAACTAGTTTTATTTCGACGGATTTTTAAATAGAAGGATGATGATTCAAGGCTTAATAAACCTCTGTTCTCAATAGATAAGTAAAATAAGATCTTTCGGAAATCCACCTTAGTAAAGCCACAGTTTGTTTCACTTCATAACCTGTGTTTCGGAGTTCAAAATTGCAGTCACATGAATGAAGATATGCTTCAATCGTTCCTTCGTTTTTCTCTTCCTGAATTTGGCCAATAAAAATAAATTCTAATTAAAAATATTTTTTAATTTCAACGAACCTTATCTTTTATATTAGGTCGAACGACAGCTTCGCTTGTACACATACTTGGTTCATTTGTGCCATTTCCAAAATAAACTGAATATAGGAAAATGACTATAGGAAAGACGCATCCCACTTTATGACAAATAGTCTTTGGCAAAATGAATAGGAGTCATATTCGACTCACAGCAATCGTAAACTTACCCTGAGCTTGTTCTGAGACCGGTGGCAATGGTGGACAAAGGCATCGACATCGAAAGTCAGAAAAATCATTATCAGCAAAAACCAAGCTGAGAAGCAATACAATAAAAATCATTCTTAAAGGTATGAGTTATACATTTTAGACACCAAGGATGAATTAAACGGATTCACAGTAAATTAATTGTACTACAGTAAACATGGCATCTATTTTCATCGTTTTTTTATCAAAAGTGAGACTGTCTATTTGACTGACCATACGTGATCCCACTTGGATGATAATCATAGGATGGTTCTTCACCCGTTGGTCCAGCTGGTTGGGCCCCTTGGTAACCACCGCTGTAACCATCATAACCGTCTTGATATCCTTGACCAGGTTGTGGTGGAAGACCACCATATGCTCCAGGAGGTGGCTGGCCATATTCTTGGTACCGATTCATTTGTGGTGGTGCTTGTGAGTATTGGTTGTACCCTCCGTGAGGTGGTGGAGGACCACGTGACGGAGGTCCACCATGGAGTGACACTGGTTTTGGTCGACCATTACCACGTGATGGTGGTGCCTCTGGCAAAGGATCTAAATCGTATCCGCCTTGATTGCCGTGATATCCATTATTTGGAACATTATAGTTGGTTTGCGGGGGTTGATCGTATGTTTGAACGCTAGGTGCTGCCTTTTGAGATATTGAAGTATCAAAAACTTTTGCTCCTGCTATTTTTGCTGGTTTAGGAGGTTGCGGAATAGCTGGTTTTGAACTTCCGCCTTTACCAAACAGCTGAGTGATTGTATCTTTCAGCCGTTGGGTTGATTCATCACCTTCAATAATAAATTAAACAACTTGTCTTACAAATAAAGTAGGGCCCATTCTGACTCTGTCCAAATGATCCGACTAAAATAGTAAGAAAAGAGCGCTCACGCCCACGCTCGCTTGAGCAGGGCCACCATGGACCCCACGTTACATTCTTAAAATAAAAAAATTCATACTTTGATAAGTCCTTTTTCTTCCACCAAGTTTTACTCTTTTTTCCTCGAGCCATTCGATAACTTGTTCGACCTCCAATAATGTTGCCATCCTACCATCAGCAATAATTCTCATCACAGATCCTATTCTACCTGGTGGTGGTTCATCGTATTTTCTTAGTTTTTCAACTCGTGCCGAGATTAATATCAGAGCATCAATAACAGGCATATTTCGGTGTTCTAAACTTTATTATGGTTTCTCTGATATAACGTCTTTATCTCTGCAAAAAATAATGTCTTTAATTGTTTGTAATAGTGTCATGTAGACTTTCTAATGTGTATGGAAATCGTCGCACGGAAACTCTAGATATAGTTCTGAATCTTACCCTCCAGTTCATTTTTAAATATATGAACAGTTGCAGTCTTCTTTTTTGGATCTTCGTCTTTAATTTCAACAGCACAAATAGAATCGTGGTCACTTAAATAGATCAAAAACGTAACATATTATTACGTAACAAGATATTACGTTATTGTTAGCAAACATTTATTGATACTTACTTGTGCAATTGAGCTAAATGTTGCTCGAGAGTTAATTTATTTCTTCTAACAGTCTCTTTCCAGACAGTGGTGTCAATAGTCACTCCCATTCCACGAAGTTTCCGTTCAATTTCAGCAGCGTATGTTCTATGGTTATCATTTTCAATAAAAATTCGACAGTTTGGTGTTGTTCGTAAAATGGGCTTAAGCGTAGCGCCCTCACGTGGTAATTTTCGTGCCTAAATACGATAGCGTTAATTTTAGGCTGATAAATATGCTTTTAAATGACGATATATTTTGCTTTGGAATGGAATTTGACGGCGTTATCTTAACCTCTTCTTTGCTAATTGTTGCCAGATTGACTTCGAGACACGAGTTTTTTACTCTACGTCCATTTTGAGCCGTGGCAGCTTCTTTAGCCATTTCAGGAGTCTTAAATTGTACGAAACAATATCCTTTGTGTAAACTTCGATGCGAAATTAAAAAATACATTTGTTAGTGACTCGAATCGTCACAAGATGTACACAAGCGCGATAATAAGCCAATTTAATTCATTCCTAATGGCTAAAATTTTTCCATATGCTTCAAAAATCGAATAAATGTCATCTTTGGATAAATAATCAACTGGTAAATGACCAACAAATATTCGACACAATTGATATTCTAGTTCTCGGCCATTCGTTGTGTGACTATAATTTGGACCAGTCTCTATCAACTCAGATTCATTCATTTTGATTCTACCATCAGCAATAGCTTTCTTTATTTCCACATTGAAATAATCTTCGACAGAGGTGTACTAGAAAGATTTGGTTGGGTTTGGGATCAAAACTAGGGGTCAATTATGGGTCAGGCGGATACACATATCATATGTTACATATGATATGTAACATATGGTTGGGTTTGGTCTACCTTATTGGGTTTTGTTGGAAACATTATTTGTTCTCCAGGAGCGTGTCTTGTATTATAATCGGCTTGTGGATCTTCATACATCCCATATTTTGCACGGTCAGATTCTCTTTTAGCTTTTTTCTCCTTATGTTTTACAAATGCTTCTTCGATATGATCAAAATTTTGATTATGTTCTGGCTGAAAATTCTCGTGAATTTTCCTTTTTCTTGGCATTGTAAATTTCCATGAAACTCTTTTAATCTCCAGTTTCGATTAGAAAAGACCTTCTTCTGAACCCGTCTTTTCAAGTGTTCAAAAATTACCTCGTCATCAGAAATTGCAATAACGTCATCAGTCTTTTTAGGCTCGTATGATTTCTTCAATTTTCGTGTTTTAAATTCGTGAATAAAAAATAATTACAATCTTACCTCTCTTCCTGATTGGTGTCGTGATCTTTCATGATCTCCGCGCGATGGTTCATGTCTAGGTGGTTCATGATGGTATGACTCATATGCTCGACCCCTTTGAGGTGGTTCCGGAAGTTCGTCATAACCATCCGAACGCATATTTGAACCAAATTTGGGTTCGCCGGACTTAATTTGTTCACGATCTTCTCTTGATCGACGATCACGTGATCGATCGTATGTTCGATCATTTGATTTCTCTTTTCTCGATCCACCCCGATTATAGCCTATGGGAGAAGGCGATTTTCTTTTCTCTTTTGAGTCTCTTTTGTAATCTCTTTTATCTCTAGAATCTCGCTCACGTGATGACCTCGCATATGATTCTGTGTCTCGTGAATAATCACTTCGACCTCTATCGCTTCGCGATGATTCACCATTTCGTCCCTCGCTTCGTTTTGAACTTGATCGGCCACCTCGTTCGCGTCGTCCTGATTCATGATCTGGTTCTTCAAAAGCTCGTTTCCATCCAGAAGTTCGTCCACTATCATTTCGTCGTCCAATATCAGATTCAAAGGAACCATAATTATCATCATACCCTTCAGCGCCACTTGGTGGCGGTGGTGATCGTGTTGGCGAACTTGGATTGTACATGTCCATGTGATCCATTCCAAATTTTTTCGCTTGCTGCTTTAGTTTGGCTTCCCTAAAATTAAAAAATCGACCTGATAGATCGAGGCATACAACTCACTTTTCGGCGATTTCCCTCATCTTACGGTCATTTTCAGCCATTCGACGGTCAATATCAGACATTTTACCCGAATCAGATTTACCTGGCCGATCCGTATTCACCGTTATTTTAAATGACTTATCACGCTGATAATCAAAAGCCCGTTTCATACTGAAAATTAACAAACAATTTAACCATTTATTTCAGTTAATAGTTTTCATTTATTAACGTTTTAGCTGAAGCCTGGTTTAAGTTTAAAATGAAGTTTTTTGCTGAATCTGAAGGGGCAGTGAAATGTCTTATAACTGAACTAGAATAATATAAACTAGAACAAGGTGTGAAGTCAGGATTCGATTTTCGTGGTATCAACTCAGCCAAACTAAAAATAATATTCTACTTATAAAACCTGATTTGGGTTTTAAGTTGAGCCTAACCTTCCATCAAAACTTGGTATTTTACCACCAGGTTCTAGTTTTTCAATTGGATGCCATTTTAATTTAACTTTCTTTTGCTTTTCTGTTTTGTTTCTTTTTATATTCTGACTTGAACTTCTAAAACGTAAGTTTAACATATTTATTTTACCAGAAAACACAATGATACAAAAAGGAACTTACTTTTTAATTGACGGTTTCTTTCTTATAAGCTTCTTTTGAATCGGAGGGTCTTTGATAATCATGGTTTCCCAGTTTTCTTTCAGTTGAATGTCATCTTCTTCATCAATGTTCTTTCTAAAAATTAAAAATAACCTCTAGAGAAAGTCGATATAGAAAACTAGTTAATGCATCAAAAATTAACATAACGAACCTTTTTACGCCCTGTTTGACTTGATTTACCGCTTTCTTCAATATATTATCATTTATTTCAGCAAGTGTGATATCTTGAGTACTCATTTTGGTATTAACGGTATTATATGTTGTCAACAAATAATCCTCTTCGATCTGCAACTCATCTCGAATATTCTAAATCAAAAGAATTATTTTTAAGTTTTTTTTAATTTTTTGTTCTCTAACCTGGTCACTCATTTTCTGCCTCTGGCCATTTATTCAATCTAAATTACCAAATTGCATCTTTACGGAATTAGAAAAGAAAAAACTAGCGGATGCTCGGAAAAAACTCTGGAGTAGTCAAGGCAGAAAATGATAGGGGTCCCCAGTTTAGTAAAAAACTAGCGTAACTTTAACGAAATTTTTGCATGCGGCCAAGTGAAGGTCTATTTGGGCTTCATTATGTAGACTTGTTTGACAGAAAAATGACTTTTCCTGCACACGGTCATGATAAAATTTTAGTAAATTGGTGGAATTTTGACTTTATTTCGAAGACAGAAAAGAGAAATTGCATGATTACGTCATATTAATGAGTCATCGATAATTTAGTTTGCTTCACTTTCAGACGAGTCGGAATCGGAGTTTTCTGAATCAGTGTCGGAGTCATCATCGGAACTATCGCTCAGACTTGTCTTTTCTTTTTTCTTTTTCTTCTCTTTTGTGACGCCATTTGCACTTGCACCACCACCAGCGGCACTGTTTCCATCAGGAGCAGCACCACCAACAGATGGTGCACCGCTATTTAGACCAGCAGCTGTTCCACCAATGGAATTGGTGTTTGTTGAGTCAGTGACCGCTTTTGTAGCTTTATTAGCGACTAGGATAATGTTTAATAGAATTTCTCGATTACTTGTTTAATGGTAGTTGGTCAGCATCTTTATAAAAAATACCTTTTTGTTTGGCAGTTTTCTTTTTAAGGCAATGAGATACATATTTATCAAGCTCCCTGAGCGTAGTAGGCTTGAGTTGTTCAAAATCTAAAAACATAATTTTAAATCACAATACTTGGTTCAATACTTGTGTGACCATTATTCATAGAATGATGGCTAAAATTAAGTAAGAGAATATTAAAATGATTTGTTGTGGAAAATTTTTGGCGAAGTAACTATCAACTTTCGTCGAGATTTTCCTTTTGAACATCACTAAATAATATTCTCAAGTCTCCCAAATCGACGTTCGTCCTATGTCACACCGCCTCAGTCACCGTTTACATCACCACTTCCTAGAATTAGTCAGGTTGACCAATGACGGTTCTAGAATCAGTCGACCTGATATAACTCTGGAATGCCTTCGATGAATAATATCACGTGATTCAACCATGTGACATAATTCGTCATTGAGTCAGTCTGATAGACATGTATGTGTCATGTGTGTCACAAATGTGACGAAACGCCGATTTGCTCTCTCTTCGTTCCGGTACGTTATAAGAGTACGGTCCCACCATCACGCCTACGCATTCTTACGAAGTTCAATGGTATTAGTTAGAATATCTTTTGATATTTTCTTTTGTGTCATAACGAGTTCTGATATTTCCTTGACACAATTAGTCCACAGATCGATCTCAACGTCGAGGGCATTCAAAAATGGGGATTCAAAATATAAAGAATCTGAAGATCGGGTGCTTGAGGTAGCGATTTGAGGGTCAGACCCAACCCCATTTGAGGTGTGGGACTCCCCCAGTCTAATGGGGGTGACTTCATCTGATTCATCGAATTCTGATTTACCAATTTCAATCTCATCAGGATTTGAATCACGATATGATTGTTCGCGTTGTTGAATTATTGAAACCACGTGACCCAATTTATCCGAAGGAAGCTAGAAACGATGATTATTATACAATATTCCATGAAACATAGACCATAAGTCATTACCAGGAAGGAAAACTTACTCGATTTATATCTAAACTCAGTTGACGTTTCTCATCATAAGTCATTGGCGTATTATCATCTTCAGAGTCGAAATCATAGACAGCACTTCAATTATAAAAATTAATGATATTCAATAGTTTTGACGGAGAGTCCAGTTCAGAATTAGGACAAGACTTACCCTTCGCCATCTTTTTTACTTCCACCCTTGCCCGCTCCCAGACCTTCTTTCTTCTTTTTACGCCGACCAGCTTTCATTAATCGAGCTTGAAGGTCTGTCAAATAAGCAAGCTGTTCTTGAACTTCACGAAGCTAAAATAAACTTCCAAATATCGGTTTTTACGAGTGTAAAATACGAACTTTTTTCTGGATAGCATGAAGTTTTCGTGTTCGCTCGTCATCAGAATCGGATTCACCTTATGACGTTCAAAACATTTCATTCATGTATTCTCCGCTATTTGTGTTTTCGGTCAAAATTAATAATATTGAGTTATGAACATGTGCCTATGGTATCATCAGAATCGGACTCGCCATTATCATTTGCTGCCTCTTGATTCGTAAAAATTTCTGTTAATTTTGCCTCAAACACTTTTTTCAATCTGTTTGCCATTCCAACAACTTCGTGTTCGGGTGGATTGTACTAAATAATATAATAAGTTTGGGCCAATAATCAATGAAAATCTTACAGTGAAGCAGTTTGAGAAGATAAGTCTAACATCATCTGCAAATTCATCCTTGGTTTTATAAATATCATTATCTATATTTTTCTGAATAGTTGATAGATCCATTGGTTTTTTTATAACTTCGTAATAATCATGCAGTCCGAGTGCTTTTACGTCAACAGGCTGATAAAAAGGCCATGCATATTGTTGATGTTTCTTCTGCATAACTTCCTGAATTTGAAAGTCTAAGGGTAGGTCCCCAGATAAACAAAACTGGCTATGTTAAAGTGAAAGATGAGATACCTTCAAAACTTGTTTGCAGCCTTTAATTTCACGTTTTTTAGAATCCGGTTTAGTTCGTTTAGGTCCATCGTCAAACATTTTTTCGGGATCTGGTCGACGTTTCTGGTTGGTTCGACTTGGCCTCTTTGTAGGATTGTTTGGGGCAGGTTGTAAGACTGGCATACTGGTTGGTGTTGCTCCAGCACCAGCACCGGCACTAAGGCTGGCAGGTGGTGTCGCTGATGGGTTGGAAATTGATGAACTTGAGGGGCTAAAATACCTTGAAAATCTATCCAACTATCATACTACTTACCTTGGTGGCACAATCGCGGCGGGTAAAGGTCCTGGTAGACTAGGTTCCGCTTTAGGTGTTTTCGGCACTTTTTTCGCTTTTGGTTCTGGAACAGTCTCTACCGGAGGCATATTTTTACTTTTCGTGTGAAGAAATTCTTGGACCCGTTTAGCCATAATTGTGACATCTTCAGTTGGTCTATTATAAGTGTAACAATTCTGGAACATAAGCTCGAAGTCACGGACAATTTCTTTTGATGATTTGTACTAGAAATAAAAGTTCATTTAAATTCCCGATAAAAAGTAAAGAAATTAAAGACTTTAAAACAATCTATAACCTGGAAATTGTCGAGTTTTTTCTTGATAAGAGACATATCCATTGGTTCTTTGATGACATCGAAGTAGTCAGGTAGCCCTAACCGAACTGGATCTACTGGAGAATGAAAAGGCCATGCGAATTTATGTTTAAAAACGGCTGGAAAAATTGTCTTTTTAAAATATTGTATTTGATTGGTCATCGGGTACTTGACCGGGACATCTTTACCGTCGGGCATTTTTTCGACTCACTTTCGATTTACATCTGAAATAGTTCACTGATTCAGAAATTCATCTTAAAGCACCATTGACTTAAGAGTTGGACCGGTCCGGTCCAAGACTGTTTCCGGTCCATGTCGAGTTGGACCAGTATAAAGGGTTGTTACAGTAAGAGGAGAGGCTCAAGTTCACGTTTTAGCCGTGGTTAAAGGGGTAAAACCTGAATGTGGACTCCCTTTTATCCTTTTAAGTTTAGTCCAGTGACCATCAAGAATTTTTTGTTCGATTCTTTTTGGTACGCAAGACTTTATAGTTCAACCAACAGTTATGAAGTTTCCATTTTAGGCAGATGTTTTGATTTCAATTTCTCCGTCATCGTGCTCTTTAGCGCCATCGTCTAGTGGTGGTGGCGGTGTTTCAGATAATGAGTAATTATTGTTGAAGTCTATTTTAAAAACCTGTTCCATCTGTTCGAAGCCGATTAATCGGACACATTTTCCTGACCAATCAGATAGTTTTTCGGACTTTTGTCTGTCAACCTAAAATAATGATGTGATCACAACGTCATCATTACGTGAGATACTTACGTTTGCGAGAAAATTGACCGGAAGTTGTTCAGAAGGATCTCGAATCTCAGCTTGAAGAAATCCGGAAGACAAAGTCTAGAATAAAATATAATTATATGATGAGGTGAATTGGATAGAAACCTCAAATATTCTCAAAACAGCATCGGATGGTGACAGTCTTGATATTTCAATGCTTCCGATGGCAAAGTACATCGTCAATAAAAGTTGCCATTCGGTAAGACAGCTCAATGGATCACCTAGGATTGATTGTCAATGATATTTCTTGTTTTTCACGCCTGAGCAAACACAAAATCCTACCGTGAGGTTCACCACGTAACCAAATAAATAATGAAGACAACTGGTCCATCATTGGATATACATTTTTTCCAAACTTTGTCCACCAATCAACTCGACGTACATTTTGCAGATCTCGACGTATTCCAGAGTGACTCAATTCATCAAATCCTATTAAAGAGAAAAAAGAGTCACTTTATTTGACAGAAAAACAACTCACCATTAGGAACGTCGGTGTCGAGAAGTTTCTCACTCGCCAAGCGAATATTTATTTCAATCTTCTCATTTAAAAATTCACCACTCATTCGAATTGTTTCTTCGATCAACTCAACTCCGAAATTCAAAGATTTGTCAATGCATTCAGGCAATAACTGAAATAACAATTTGAAAAAATAATGAATGCGGTCATTTTTGTACCTTTGTTATTTGTTGGAGAAGTGCTTTGGTGGGGATATTTTCTGTGAACAGTACCAGATCGGCGACCTAAAAACATTTTCATAGTGATTATACACGAAATTTATACATTTTGGCATCAGTTCAGAAAATAAATTAGTGTTACTCATGACTTCTGACTCACCGCATATCCGTCGATAATAATATCCATCGCAACATTTCCAACTCTAATAACTTTTTTAACAATTCGTAATTTATTAATTTCTCGTTTTGTTTCTTCGTCCTTTGGATTTTGATCGTTTGGATTATTTCGTCTCAAAATTCGAACTTCTTTCTCATCCTTTTTCAATAATTTGGAATCGACAAATTCGACAAGATCGGATCGACCTAAATCGACACAGGACTGACGGACCAAATGATTGGAGAGTTGACGAAGTGATTGTTCAACAATATTGCGAACTTTGATAAGTTACAATAATGTCTTGAAATGTTTATTATCCAAGTAAGTTGTGACAATTTACTACTGACAACTTTGTAACTTATGCCTTTTGTGAGAGCAGAATATTGATCTTCACTCATTGAAATAAGATTTGAAAATCCCAAAACTTCCATATCAAGAGGTTCAAGTTTATCGTTTCTTCTTGGAATATAATCCAAATAATTTGATTCCTCTTCAATTTCTCGTGTAACATCCTCCAACATATCACTAGATCGCATTTATAAAGACCATAAAGTGCTCTGTATAACTCACCGAATATTTGTTGCAGTTTGAGTTTTTTCTGGAGTATCATCCATAAGTGGTGGAGGAGGCATTGTTGGCGGCATCACTGGTTCCGGGGGATAATAAATAACCGGAGGTGGATTTGAATAAATATCAGGTTGATTTGGTCGAGTTGCCACATTCAGATTTGGTAGTTGAGGCACGACCACTGGTGGTACAGATGGTGGTGGTGCTGACAATACAGGTGGAAGTGGTGGTGGTGGGACTGTCGGATCAAAAGGAGGTGGATAGGAGGGAAACGGCGACCCCACGTGACCTGGTATTTCTGTTGTTACCACGTGACCTGATGGTGGTTCAAGACTATGACCACCAGGAGTAACCGCGGGGCCGCCCGGGCAGTTTCCCGAAATCGACAAATCTTTTTTTCTCCAAAACTCGTCCATAGCTATAGTGAATAATAAATATGAGTCATTGACCGTCATACGTGTCTATGATGCATACTGGTATGCAGCATACCTGTTACTTGCTGTTCGCCACGAAGCCATGCTGGGTCGGGTTCAATCCATTTTTCATTTTGTCTTTGAAGTTCAATTTCTCCTTTTATCTTTTCTTCATAATCAACTTTCATACTGAAATTTCATTTCAGAAACCATGAATCGTCTCCAAAAATACTCTTGAAAACTTACCTTTCGTCTTTACATATTTCACCACTAGAATTGATACTTTCACGGACAGATCCTTTATCGCCCTTGCATTTCTTTCTCATCAATGTCACGTGTTCAACTTCTGATAGGGTCAAATCGCCATTTTCATTTAGAAAATCGATAAAATCCCAAGCAGCTTCAGTTTGTGCTTCTTTCTAAAACATACAGGTAAACAGATTACCCATACTTATGAGTCATACTTTTGAAGATGCTTGACCAAATGCTTCTTTTTCATATCCTTCTACTTTCAATGTACATTTAAAATGTTGCTCTGGGCGTTGTCCAACCGATTGGTGGCTATATTCCGGTCTTATATGTCTTTTTATGGTTAAATATAACATGAGCATTCGTGAAAAACATTACGCTATAGCATATTTCGTAATATTAAACCATCAACCTAAATCCTAGCCAAGCATAAAGCCATGCTTTGGGCTCGGTATTTGAGTTTTTTCTTTCTGCTTTAACTTGATTTTTATTTTGGGCAGTTTTTTGTGAAACAAACCCTCCTGGTTTTTGTAATTTCCAAGTGAAGTCTTTGTTGCCGTTTAGATTTGTTTGACCAACTAATCCATTACTAACTGGATTTATTGTACCAAGTGGATTTCCAACTGGTCCAAGTGAATTTTGGCCATTTGTATTTTCACTTGGTTCGATGACCATGGCCTTGAGCTTATCGTTAAGTTCATTCATTGGTCGATTCTGTGTCATTTGCGTGGGCGTTATTTGTGGCACTTGTTGTTTTTGAATAATTTTTGAGTTTAAAAATGGGAATTTGTTGCCATCCGGTTGCCATAAATTTTCAACTGGTGGTCTAATTGGCTGATTGACGCTTGGTCTTGGTTGGACACGGACAGGTTGTTGACTGCGATTTGATTGACCGCCTCCTCCACCACCACCAGGGGGACTTGTAACACCGGTCATTCCGGGAAAAAAGTGAGCTTGTTGAGGAGGTTGCCATGGAAAAGTATTTGGTTGGACACCTATCGGAGCTGTACGAGACGCTGCCGATCGCTTTGGATCACCTTCGAAAAAAGAAATTCGAACACCATTTTGATTTGAGTTCTTTTTTACGATTTACCCTTTGGTCATCTCACGTATATTCATGATACGTATCGAGAGAATTTATTGGACTATCAAAGTCTATGAAAACTATATGCACCATATGATATAGTCCTTAATATACAGTCTATATCATATAGTGTAGATATTAGTTTGCGGTAAAGGATTCAAAAATGGTCTGGTTTGGCTGAAGAAATGTTCACTTCGATAAGAAACTGTAAATTTTACACCAACCAATTGAATTTAGGGTGATTGGTAGTAGAAAACCTGTTTGTAAGAGCAAAGGTGTTAAAAACTAAACTATAACTAAAAAGTTTGAAAAAAAGTGTTAGTTTAAATCGTGGTTCGAGTTTGGCCACGGGGATGACCGTTTCCTGAGTACGTCTAGAAGGTAATTCGTTGTGTTGCATTAAAAAGTTGTTTGTTTGATAATTCCACTGATTGACGGATTCATTGTGAGTTCCATTATATGGATAGGGTTGACCATACCCTCCCGTCTTGGAATAATTTTGGTTTCTAAAACCATAAGTATTTATCAAAAATATTTTTTCAAAAGATGGAAAAATTTGAAGAATAAGGAAATTGGTAAAGAATGTCCGATCGAACTTCGAAAGCGCCTTGTGGAGTTAAAGTAAAAACCTGTTGGGATATTGTGAACTTTGGAAATTACTGTTGAACTCCATTTTTGATCTTCATTTTCTTCTCTCGATTTTTACTTCGGTTTCATTTTCTAGTTTTTTTCTCTCTTGGGAGTCTACGGGTTTGTGTGATCTATATCTCAGATTCGGCTCTGTGTGGGATCTAGCGTAGGTTAATTTCTCGGCGTGTAACCGACCAAAAAAGTGACTCGGCCCAAAAAAGTAGTTGCTCAAACGTGGGTTAAATTACTCTTCTTTGGCGCGGGGGTTAAATCTGATTCATTTGATTCGTTCATTCGAAGGATAAAAGTTTGAGAGAAACAGTCTCAAATTGAAATAAGGGTACCCTTAGAGAATATCCATTTCTTTGAATTCGAGGCTACCATACCTACGTAGCGACACAAAATCGGAGGAATAGCGATCCTTAGACGAACTCTGATTGGCTACGATTAAAACAAAAAATACCTGAGGCCTTATTCGACATCTGATTCTCTAAGAGTTAAAATTGTACCAGAGATAATACCTGTATCACGTCCGATTGTTATTCATAGTACCCGAGAAATTATAAGAAATAAATTTTTAAAGAGAAAAATTCAGAAAAATTTAAATCTGGAGATTGGGAAAATTCGGAAATGTTTGCACACGAAATCATTTTGGCCAAAACGGGCCCGCTAGCCCGGATCTGGCTGGCCGCACATTGGGATAAAAAATTAAAGAAGAAAGATATTTTCGAAACTAAATTGGTCGAATCCGTCGAAAATATCATTAATCCAAAGGTTTTAACCATACCAAATTTATTCTAAAATGATTAAGATTCGATTACCTAAATTCAAATCCTAAACATAGTTTTAGATGAAACTTGCTCTTCGGACATCAGGACATTTGCTTTTGGGCGTTGTTAAAATTTATTCAAGAAAAACAGGATTTTTATATACAGGTAATGTCAAATAAAAATTGTAACGAAGCCATAGTAAAACTCCGATCTGCTTTTCGGCCTGGTGTCGTAAATGAAGGACCTCCGCGAGGAATGTGTTTCACGATTTTATTTGAAATGTCGTTTTAGCATAAAGTGGGATGCGCATTCCTGGTGGTCATCGTCTTTATACTTCTCATGCCGAATTCGGGCCGAGTGACCATCGGGAAGATGCACCCCACTTTATAAGTGATGCTATCATTTAAAGTGTACCAAGTAAAAATTAAATACTGAAACCCTAAAAAGAATCAAAGACAAAAGCAAAAGCTCAGCAACTTTTCTTCACTGCTGACTTCGATTTACCTGATATTGATACCCCGATTCCGGATTTGAATGACCTTGATCTTGATAAGAACAGAGCTCGTCTTGAAGAAATTACTTTGAGAGAAGAAAATGATTTTTTATCAGTCAATGATTTAGGGGGACTTGATGGCGATCAGGTACTTACTTTTTTTTCATTATCAGTATTTTTTATGTTCTTTAGGCTTTGGATAACTCTGAATTAGCAATTGATTTGGATAATGAAGAAATGATGAGGAATTTGAATGAAGTCTTTGGGGATAACCAGGTATTCATTTTTTAAAATTTGACCGGAATTTTATGGTTTTTAGATGGATACATTTGACCAACGTGATGGTCTTACCTTGGATGAAGATGGTTTGAAGACTGAAACAGATGATGGCTTTGGTCAAGATATGTCAAATAAAATGGATGAAGGTTCTTCAGATGCCGACAAAATGTTGAATGAACTTCAGAATCCTATGAGTGTGGCACCACCAAGTGTTGCACCTTCAAGTAGTGCTCAATCAGATTATAATGATGATATGCCACCGGAGTCACCAATGAGTCATTTTTCTCATCCACCATCTCCATCACATGATTCACCACCACCTTCTCCACTTTCTCGTCCGGCTAGACCTGATACTGCATCATCACAAATGTCAATTGACGCGCCTCCTACCCCGATCGCCTTCGGAAATGTACCACGTGACTGTATGACACCAATGTCACAGAGGTCAATGACACCACAGCCAATGCCGGACCAACCCCCAACCCCAATAAGTCATTATCCAGATGCACCACCATCTCCAATGGTGCAGCCACAAGAGCCCCGAATTCAACACCATCCAATCCAACAACCATTGAGTACTAATCAATTAATGAATAATGTTCATCAAAAAAGTCATCAGCAACCAACACAACCACCAAATGCAGGTGGAAGAATGAATTTAAGAGAACGAAAAGAACCACCTCAACAACAATATCATTCTGGAATGGATCAAACAGAACCAGTTAATAGTAATAGGAGAAGACGTGTTAGAAGACAACTTATTATTGATCAGGTAAATAGTGAATATATTGCATCCAAAATCGACATGTACAGTTTTGCACACTTTAAATACATAAAAAATGTAGAGCTCTACTTTATCTTGAGTCTGATAAAATAACGTTTGATAATCTAACCATAAAAATTCCCTCAAACTGAAATTAATATTCGAGTAGCGGTCCATCACATATAAGCTGTGATTAATGTATGGACTCCCTCTACCAATCAAACCATGTGGATAAGTCCTATCCGGAACCTTTTTTAGATGAGCACACTTTTACCCAAGTTCAATACAGGCAATCATATTCATCTTTTCAGCAAATTGGTATCGATGCAGAGACAATGCGTGCTCAACTCCGTGATCATTCTGATATTGTTGGTAGTTTAGTTATGGCACCCCCGGTGGAGAAACTCTTGCGATCAAAGGAAGAATCAAATCCAGAAAAATTATTCAATGCACCCATTGGTCGAATTCATGTTGGACTTCATGTAAGTTTTTTTTTAAATGTTATGTCTTTGACTTTAACTTTCGACATATTTATGAAATAATTTAGCAAAAATGTTTCACTGCCAATTGCCGAACAGACTTGCCAGCATGTGCCATATTAGTTCAAGAAGAAGCTAATGTTGACTCATTTACAGAAGAAGCACAACGAAATCACATGGAAAGTCATATCAATAGTGGTTTGAATCAACATCATCACGACTCCGATGACGAAGATATGTATAGGTAAGACTATCGGTTGAAACAATTCATCTAACTGTCTTTTAAAGTAATTATGGCCCTCCATCTGTCGCATCATCATATGCCGAAGATCAACAAATGAGTCATACCGATTATCATCAAAAATCATATCAGGATGATCAATGGGCGAAGGCTACCGGGCAAGATATTAGCCAAAATTTCGAGGTGGGATATTTATAAGCACCATTACAATATTAAAAATTATTAAGAGTAATAATACCGTCGCAGCTACACCGACCCATGCACCAGCAACTCCGCAGCCACCAACTCCTTCACATTATCACGAATATGAAAATCCTGCTACACCGATGTCGAATAAACCTGATTCATCCCTTCTTCATCAGGTAGATAAATTTCAAATAATTTGAACTCAAAACTTAAAATAAACGTTTAGCCAATGACCCCTCAGGCTGCCCCAGAAACACCTCAGCCGATGACCCCTTATCAGGATCAATACCAAGATCCACCTTCAATGGCAGCACCATCTCCTGCGCCCTCGCATGGTGCTGAACCTTTTGAACATGAATCTTCCACGCCTGCAACTGGCGATTTAGACGAAAGTGTTTCGTATGAACCAGAAGCAAAAAGATTTCGAACTGCTTCAGCTGAAGAAGAACTCAAAGATGTTGAAGCTGGCAAAGGAACAGCAGCTTGTATAAAATATACTCAGGTTAGTTTCAAAGTCTTACGGACAAAGTGCTCTGGTTATAGATTTCCGTATGATTCGAGTCATATTCCCATATTTAATCCAGTAAACTAACTCATCTTTTAGCGACTTCTAGTGGATAATGACACAGCTTCATTCAATAAAATGAGTCACAACGATAATAGAAAATTAGCATCTCAAAAATTTTATTCTCTTTTGGTTATGTTGAAACATGAACAGATAACTGCCATCCAACCAGAGCCGTATGCTGATATCCTTATCAACAAAGGCATTAATTTTGGGGGATCTATTACTGATCATTGCTAACGCCAACTTTTGAGTCATGCATATGATTCATTTTATCATCTCAGGGTTCTGACAAAGGGCGAGTTATCTTCCCCAAAATAGATCTCTCTATGGGAGGGAACACCATAAATATTAGCCTTAAATTCTCTCTTCCTTTCCAACTGCGCTTATTATCTTCTGCCACAATCGTTTCAAGTTCACAAATGTCTTTAAATGAGTAATTATGGTTTTCTGACTTGTGTTCTATCGATTACTTTCTCGCTTTTGGGTTCGGGTCAGACCAAGCCCAAACCAAACCGATAACCGCTAAAACCGGTTTTTGACCGATAAGATCCTATCAGTTAGCAAAAGCAGTTTGCGATACAGTTAGACATTTAAGTATAATGGCTTTGATCACGTGTAAGTCACATGATCATTACTGGCTAACCTTAAATGGTAACTTCTTGTACATTGTCCAAATTATGTTCCCTAATAATAAACTTCCAAAGTTCTAAACTCAGAATTCGTCTTATGATATATCAGTGGACTTTAGACGGGTTGTTTTCGAAATCATTGTGCGCTTGAAGCAGGAATCTCTTCGGTCTGAATTGATTCGGTGTTTGCATTTTTCAATCGGTCCAAGGTTTTTAATTTCCTTTGGTCCGGTTCGGTCTTTGCTGTAAGAGTACCGCAAATACTAATCAAATATTCTTATTTTTGAGTCTTAGTTTAGACTTATTTCAAACCTTATATTGACTCATAGACCGATAGGACCACATGAACCACATTTTTTACTCAACTATTATCTTATATTTGATTATTCTGAGAGATATTGCCTGGGCTTCAAAAAATCTAAAATTATAATATAATTCCAATAGGTTTTTCTATATACCCATATATAATATTATTCACAGTAAATTATATAACCGAAATATAAAATGTAAATAATTAATATGATTTTGATTTTTGCTTTAGAGTCTAGTTTAGACCAAAATCTGTTGACAGTTCGACTTTTCCAAAAAAAAAGAATGTCGATAATTTATGGGTTAACTCTACGGTAAAAATGCAATAACCTTTTTCGACACCCATTTGGAGCTTTGAGGTCAGCCGTTATTTGAGCCTCCCTAAATTGAGATACGATTAAGCACGAAAAATGATGATTTACGGACTGGGTTTATGTATTATTTGATTAATATAAATTCCAGTACAAAGTTAAATTGAGCCGTAAAAATTGGTATTTTGGAGAGATTTGATTAGGATTTGAAATGGAATAGATTATTGGCGTTATAGATTTATTGGTTGTAAATCCTAAGAAGTCACGAATCATAACTAAGGATAACAGTCAAAAGGGTACCCCAGGGAATTGTTTCTACTCCCTAATAAACTTTCCATTTTTAACCATCTCATACAAATATGAATTCTGAAGAGAAAATCAGAGATCAGCAGTAGATTATAAGTCCGGTCCAGTTTGCATTATCAATTTAGATGTCGTTACTAATTTGAGATTTGAGTCAACCAGATTTTCAAACACTTTGAAAACGAAAATAAAACGACAGATATTTTAGATATGAAAATGCGATAATATGGGAAATTTGTTGAAAATTTTGGGTCACAATTGTATGGACCAGAATACACACTTTAGCGATGAAATATTTCTCGATTTTGATAACGTAGGAAAAGCTCAATATTCGAATCTTATCGGTCCACCAATCTGCATTGTGGCCTGGAATTGAATCAGCTGAGCTTTATAAAGATCCGAAAGATAACGAACGTGAAGTCTATAATCAAATATCACCCGTTTTAGCAGAAGGACAAACCATATTAAAGTAATTTAATGGTTCTCAAAGTTATAAAATTAATAAATTTCTTCAGGGAATTAGAAAATTATACTGGTGCTCAGGCCGAAATAAAAAAATCAATCGAAAATCCAAATTCAAGTGAAATAAAGGAACACGCGTGGAAAACTCTGTTACCCCTGGTAGCCAAACTGAAAAAATTTTGGAAGTTTTCAATCAATTTATCACAATCTTATACAGCTCTCATCCGAGAACTAACTTCGGATGACGACAACGCTACTAAGGTTATTAGTAAAATTAGTTAAAATTGAGATTATATTAAAATATTCAGCAACTGGAACAAAAGCAAGCATTAGCCCGACAGTTAGCTGATCTGTTGCACTTTACATTACAGTTTGATAGACGAAAAATGGAGAATGCACAACTTCAAAATGACTACAGTTTTTTCAGGTAATTTTCTCCCACAAATTTACTTATCAAATTTCTTGATATAAAATCATATAATTTAAGGAGACTTTCTACCTCATACAATTATACGAGCGTTGTGAAACTAGGCGAAGATGACACCCTTGATCAAAAAACGGCTAATGATATCTCATTTTTTTATGCAAAGGTACATAAATATGTGTTTTTTTCACAATAAGTTGGAATGTATTTTTCGAAACTAAAAAAATATTTCAGCCTACGCCAATGCTGTCGGCTCTTTCAGATGCCACTGTAGACCTATTTAATCATCAATCCGATGAAGCCAAATCAAAAACTCTTACTGTATTGGCAACCTTTGCGAATATCACCAAATGTATGCTGGGTAAAGAAGAGTTTTATTCGAAATTGTCAAATAATACCGAATTGCTTTGTGAACAGGTATTTGGCTCAAATAATTTGGGAGAGTTTGAAATATACTTTGACCAAATTTACCGAATTTTAAAAATAAATTATCAGGTGATGACCGGAGCAATTATTCTGTACGATCATGTGAATCCAACTGGTGCATTCGATAAGACAACTCAGATCGATGTGAAGGGCGCCATAAAACTTCTTCAAAGATCAAATGCGAATGACGCTATGCTTAATGCACTTCGTTATACAACAAAAACTATCAACAATGAGTCAACACAAAAATCAATTAAAGCATTATTAGAGGTCAAATGAGGTCAAATACCTCAACACTGGGGCAATATCTCTATGTACATTCCCGTTTATTCGTTCTCGTTCGTCATTTTGTGCCTAACCTGAGCAAAAATTGATCTGAAAGACACAAAATCTCTTCTGTACCAATTCCAAATTTCGAATCACACACTCCATAGGGACCATAAAAGTCCACAGCACAAAATATATTTTTAGAAATGAAACATTTGATTCTTTTAGCAGGTGGATCATGTGCAGGGAAAACTACATTGGCTAAAAAGGCAAATTTTCCCAAAAAGCTACCGTAAGCATCGAGTATTTTGACTCAAAATTTGTGAGGGATATTTTTGGAAAGTTGTTTGTAGTTGGAAAAGGAATATGGAATAAGGAATGTTCACGAATGTTTTATAGCTTATATCAGTGGAAGACATCACAATTTATATCTTTGGGAAAAATTCAGTTTCAAGTTGACGAAATGAACCAAAATTGTTCGATTAGATATCAAGCGGTCATACATGGGCCATGTCATAACATGGCCTGGTCCTATTTACACCATTTTGAACAATTTCAAAGGCATGTTTGGTGTGATGGATATTATTTTTCTGATGAAATCATCTTCAGTAGAGGTCTTACTTGGGATGATACAGCGTCTATCGATTGGATTAGTGTTCATCGGTTAGTTACGATATACGTCCGATTACAGCAATATTTGGACTCTCGAAAATGAGTGTAATCATTTTGCCTGATAGATAAATTGCGAAAATTTCATGAATATACACCGGAGGTAGACTGTTAGGGAACAACTAAACTCTAAAAAAGTGTTGAACAAGTGGCTACCATCGATTTATTATATGTATCATAATTTACTGATTCATAAACAATAATATAATAAATAATACAATCGGTTGTCAAGGCACTGATGGCCGAGTGGTTAAGGCGAGTGATTAGAAATCACTTGGGATCTTCCCGCGCAGGTTCGAATCCTGTTCAGTGCGATTATTTTTCATAGTCCTTGCATGTTTTTTTGAATCATTGTAACTTTTAAAGAGCGGTGGAAGAAGCTTTTGAAAAATCCGAAATTGTTATTCTCGATGGAATGATGGTTCTAGACAGGGATCCCCACGTACCATATTATATGGTCCATATTAAATGGTCCATATAATTGTCTAACCCTTGATTCGTCCGATCAGGTACCGGCGAATTAGAACAGTCGATCGATTCCTTTTTTCTAGATGGCTTACTTGGCATTGATGAAGCTCTTTCATTCACGGGTGACTCGTATAAGAACCCTGGAACTGTTAAAATGTAAGCCACTTTGAAAACAATTCATGGTCTTTGAGTTCTCGTAAAATATACTAGACACGTTTATGGACCATAAATTAAGATTCTTTTATTCAGGTTTTGGCTACAGGTCGATAAAAAAGTTGCAGCGAGTCAGTGCTGACCCTTTGAGCCTATGAAAATATAAATCCTAAGAAAGATAAAGTTTGGCCAGAGGTTGTCAAAAGAGAAGAAAGGGCAAAAGTTCATGACCAGATCGAAATAATTTCTCAAGGTCAAACCGTCTGCGAATATGTATCGATGCTGAAATCGATTAAGTCTTGTGATTAAAACGATTGATATATTTCAAATGGCTACCTGTTTGGTCGGTAACCGGTACCGATTGATATTACCGGTAGTCTATTAAAGCCGGTCACCTGATTTGTGACGTCCAGTGGTTTCCCCGATTCGATTTTCTTTTCAAACCACTTAAATAAATAAACCATAATGAATTTTTGAATCATATTCCCCAGAGAATTAAATTCTTAATTATTCTAATGAAGTAACCAATCACATTTTCTAATTAATCATGTGCCGGCATTTTTACAAACCGGTGCGACCGGCTCCAAGAGTATCGGTCCAAGAAAACCTAGCTGAAAATCAGTCCGGACCTAAAGTTTAAATGACTCATTTGTAGTAAGGACTCGGACCATTTGGTGGAAAATTCCTTCTTGTCATTGGTCTAGTAGTTTCAGTGTGGTAATTTTCGCCCAATCACAGCGCTCAAAACATTTTGAACAATTGACTATGTTCTGTTTCGTCGATTTTTTCAGTTTTTATCGAATCGATTTTTATTGATCTAGAAAAGAGAGAAACTCGCCACTTCAGTTCATTCTTCATTTACCGACCGAGAGACAAAACCCCAACCCAAATAAGAGATTTTTAAAATTAGAGTAAATGATTTACGGGTTAATATTTACACGGGAGTGGAAATCATTCTTACTCTTCTGTTTGCTCACGAAAGAGTAAACAAGAGAATTTACTACGGTTTATGCCAAGTAAATATTATCACAGTGTAATTCGTTACGGTCCGTCGTGTTGAGGTATTCGTTTCCGGGTGATTTACTGTGTCTCTAATTGTGGTCGTTTGAGGACATTTATCAAGGTATTTTCCCAAAAACGCCCATTCAGGTTCATCGTCATTATCACTGAATGGGCCTTTACTGTATGTACACGCCCTTAAAGCATGGATTCCACGGAATAGGCTTTAGCAGAAGTTAGGAAACCAAACAAAAGATATATTGTCTGATCGAGCCAATTTAGGCTATTCATGGCCAAATTTTCAATATGAGAAAGTTTTTATCTAAGAGATAAATTGAAATGATTCTAGGCTTCATTTGTAGATTATAATGTGTAGCCAACTTATCTAGAGAGACAAAAATTTATTACCGAGAAATAATACCGGGTATGTACGGTCAAAATCGATCGATCCAGATAATCTGTATTCAGTTGGCTGATTTTAAGTTGGGTAGATTTTCAAGAAGACTATCTTATGTGCAATTTTGACAAATTGAGGGGCGTTGATAGTTTGAGTTCCATTTTGAATATTCTCCTCAAATAGATTTGGGTTGGTATTATCACATTTGAATACCCTAACACTAGAGAATATTGTAATTATTTACTCTGGCCGGCATTTCGAAATATAATTTTTACATTTTCAAATAAAACACACAGCCCTCTCCATTTTTTCAAACAGAGAAAAAATTTTCAAATGATGTAATTTTTCAATTATTTTTGGTAGACGTTATGTGATATTTTTAGATAGTTCGATATGGGTGAAAAGGCAGGAGCTGAACACAAATTCCAATTCTATGATTCCGATAAAGGAACATTCCTTGGACGTACCGGCGGATCATGGGGTAAGTTTTATGGCTTTATGGTTTTTATTAGCGTATGATGATGTTATTCAAGCGTACCTAACAATTGTAGTTTTGTAAGGAGACTATGACTAGTGTAATAAATTAATCTTTTAGCTAAAATTACTGTCTTCTACATTGCCTACTTTGCATTTTTGGCTGGTCTCTTCACCGCTTCCATCCAGCTTATGCAATCTCAATTACCAGAAGATAAACCAAAGTTGAATACTCGTTTGAACATTCCCGGACTTCATTTCTTTCCAAAATTCGATATGAAAAACGCTGATGATAAGGAACGACTTGGAAATAACGAAGGAATCACATTCATGTGGGACGGACAAAACGGTGATCTTGGATACCAATACTATATTGACTCAACCAAGGCCAACTTCGACGCCTACGCCGCTACCCCATCTACCAGTGGTGTCGCTGACTTCGATACTAACACCTTGGGAGACTGTTCACCAGATAAGGACTCCACATACGGATGGGGATCTGGCAAACCATGCATTTACTTCAGAATCAACAAGGTTATCAACTGGGAACCAGTCGGTCTCTTTGCCCCAGAACCAGAAACTTTCTTTGCTCAACCAAATAATGGTCTCTCCAAACCAATGGTCCGTGATGCCACCTACGTCAGATGTCAAGCTAAAAACGAAGATAATGAAATTATTGACTCAGAATCAACTCAACTCTTCAAATACTGGGGTGGTGCTAATGATGGTGGTGATGGTTATTTCCCAAAATCATTCTTCCCATACTTAGGAAAACAAACTCAACCAGACTATGAATCACCAGTTGTTGCAGTTCAAGTCGTCGGTTTGGAGGTAAGAGTTGATCAAAAATCAGATATTTACTCCTGCCACAAGTAATTATTGTAAAATATGTCAACAAATTTTGTTGATATATTCGGGCGATAAAGTCGAGGCGAAGCCGAACCTGAGATGAAATATATTTTCCATCACTAATAAGTTTACTTGGTGCACGAGTAAGTATGACAGACGATAACCAATCATACTTTATGATATCGTAAAGTAATCGTGGTAACACGACTGAAACCTATGTTTTTACATAGGAGGGTGAAATGTATAAAGTTCAATGTCGAGTCTTTGGGGCCAGTTTCTTCGACAATGATAAGGGCAAAGAGGGATTCATCCAATTCACTATTCAAAACAGTTCCGACTAAATATGTTTCAATTCATGAAACTATTTTTTCTTCCTGTTTTTTTCTGTTGATCCCTTTTCTGCTTTTTTATCATCGTTCAATATGGTCATTTTCGTGTGGTAAGAATCTAGCAACGGCACGTTTTTTCTTCGCGAACTATTTTAGTGATCGAGTTAATGACGAGCTAAAGTTGTTTTCGCACAAATTTTTAATTGGAGGAACGGTTGATTGATTCCCTTAAGCCCAAATGGCCTCAAATGTTAATTTATCTAATTGTCAAGATTGATTGAACTCTTTTGGTTTCTCTTCTAAACAGTTTTTACTTAGGCAGCTAAACGATTCAAAATTGAATGTAATGCCTTCGCAAAGAACATCATCGTGGACTCAAAAGCCAATTTGGGATCCATCAAATTTGAGGTAAGTTATTAGGATGTTCAAACAAAGTTTTCGGTTGAAAATAACTCTTTCCTCATCTAACAAGGGGTGGTGTAAAAAGTTTAACCTATAAGCTCCGAATTAGTAATTTGTGAATTCGGAGGCCATGGGTTAAACAAAATGTTCGGTTGAACAAATTCTAAACTCAAAATTCAAGTATAAAAATGGTCAAACCGATGCCTAAAGCTCGGTTCATCTGATAATTTCCGCGATAATCACTCTGCCTACTCTGGTAACGTCGAAAAATTATCTTATTCGTAAATCATTTATATGTATACGTTATAGTTATAGCCAGCGCGCTTGCATGAAAGTTATATAGTCAGATAAAGCATCATGTAACAGAAATGACCCCGCAAAAAAAGTCAAACCAATGCCGGGTAGGCAATACGGCTCAAGTAAGGGAATGATTTAGTGAAAGTTACTCCTTTATTTGAAAATGGTTAAAAACTTTTGAGCAGTAACTGTGGTCACTTTATGTTGCTATTTCTCTGTGAGCAGATATGTATTCCTACTCTCATGAGAATCTATGCCCGAATGTTCAATGTCTCTTATCAATCTAGAACATCTAGAATCAATATTCGCGAACACACTTTGTCATATTCAATTCGAATATGTTGAAACAGTTATTATGAGTCAATAATGGCTGTAGTTTATGCTCAACACCTGTATATTATGTACAATTAGAAATATCAATGTCTGTCGTATGTGAAAACTTGTAATTGGACCTGAAAAACTTGTGAAAGAGACTGTTTTACGTCAAGAATCACGAGGTAACCAAGACATCCCAATTTTTCGTTAGTCCAAGGGGTTTTTATTGAATCCTCGAAGTTGTCCACATAAAGTAATCTCGTTCACCAACGTTTGAGAAATATTCGAAACCAGGACTTATTTTTACCTTTTTACAAGTTTTCACTATGCGTACGTTTTGGAATGGCTATCACACAAATAATACATTCATTAAACATTTGTATTTAGTACCAGAACGGCGGTGAAATCGTCTCTGAAGAATAAGAAGGTATTCTATGGTATCACTCTGCGTATGACTCATTACACTGAGTCGTAATGTATGACTCATCATTGAGTTATAGACTATTGTGGATAACGAAAGGCCTATCTGGACTTAAAAAGCTACTGTTACTTTTCTCATCACTGTACTATTTTACAGCCGAATACCAAAAACGGTACAAACTCGAAAATAGAGCAGCAATACCTTATTTATTAAATAAATTCTCAACAGCTCCCAAAAAAATATATTCTGATCAATTCAGAATGAGCGCCGTTCCGAATACGAGAGCATTGGCAGGAAAAGTGGTTTTCGTTACGGGTGCTTCACGTGGTATAGGAAGTGATATTTATTCCGAAGTGTGTTTTGTTTTTAATTCAGTTCATTGTTGTGTTCATCAAGGATTTACACATAGAATTTGGCAGACGTCGAAGTAGTTCATCAGCGAATCTGCAACCAAGCTAGTGCTCGCTTGTTATCATAAGTAGATCCATTTGCCTTGGACTCTTAAAATGAATTCTTGGTATGAGTCTTTTACCGTATGAGTCATTTAAGGTATGACAAATGGCTTATTAAATAAGTTATTATCACATATCCGAATATTTAAAACGTCACTTTGTCCTCCTCTTTTACAAACTGTGAGGTGACGTTTTTAAACACTTTGATATGTTTAATTTTGTTGTTATCGTTTCAAAGGCCTCGCAATGGCGAAAAAGTGCGCTGTAGATGGTGCCAAAATTGTCATTGCTGCTAAAACTGTGAAAGACCATCCAACACTACCAGGTACAATCTTTACCGCTGCTAAAGAAGTCGAAGAAGCTGGTGGTGAAGCACTACCAATCGAACTTGATATCAGATACGAAGATGGGATTATTTCTGCAGTCGAAAGGACTGTTTCTGAATTTGGTGGAATTGATATTCTTATAAATAATGCTGCGGCTATCTCAATTACCGATACGGAAAATACATCAACGAAAAAATACGATCTGATGCATGATATTAA
>SCLD01098388.1:0-10962 GCA_004367895.1 Oikopleura longicauda | reverse complement strand
TGTGGCGGGCTGATTTTGATTGGGTTGGTGCAGCTAAGTAGAACAACGGGAACAGTCATGCACGGGGTCAACCCATAACACACATTAGAGTCTAAAAAGCAAAGAAGCAGGTGTATATAGTTGACACTTGTAATAGCGTGTGGTGGTTACTAGGCACCAGAAATGCGGGACTTCGGATTTGCACATTTAAGTGTACTTTTGAACGTTGAACCTTTTGAGACAGTCATCTCGCCGCTGGTTCACGAGATCAAGCCCGTTTCAGAGCGAAACTATCCATACTATGCAACTGATGAGAATCATCATGATGATAATATGATGGGCAACGAGAACAATATAAGGAAAGCAGTTTACATTATAACTTCTTGATAAGATTAAAAAGTACTTGAAATCGAACTGTAATTTTTAAAGCGGATCACACTTTGCGAAGAGCTTCCGACGTGGACTCGAAGCTAGCTATCACAATGCACTCTCGCAGAGTCAGGGCAGCTACAACAATTCGTCCGACGAGATGAGCTCAACATTGTCATTACGGGTTCGCGCTAAATAGAGTAAAACTAACTTAGTTACAATAATGATTTGACGAACCCGTTCTAAGCCACCCAAACCATACGTCATACCAGATGTTTATGTATAACGATCGCCCAGTTTCACCCCAATTCTATAACTAGTGAAAATAAAACCTGCAAAGTGAACGACATAGTAAAGGGGTTAATTGGGCCCGTTACCCAAAAATAGAATTAAACTGAAACTGGAAGGTACCGTAGTGATATACCTTGGTCGATTTTGTCGTGTTGTACTCATGATTGATGGCATCAAAATCCATCATGCGCATATTCATGTTCCAAATAACTACTAAGCTTAAATGTCGATCCGCTCACTCTGCTCATGTTCATCTCAAATAGCTCTAAATTGTTCAAATGTGAAACTCTGTATAGATTCATTTGATTGAAGTATGATTTGATTGTGCTAGCAAGTCCCTGATGGTCTAGGGGTTAGGATTCCGGATTCTCACTCCGGCGGCCCGGGTTCGATTCCCGGTCAGGGAGCATATTTTTCTTTATTTGAAATCGCGCGGCGCCTGACGAACAGAGCATTGACGCGTCAGTCGTTTACGCTCCAGCAGGAAATGGCCCATTGGCTGGGTCATGCCGGCGCATGAGGACGCCGTCGACAGTTGATACGTCGTCGTCGCCATGCTGGCCCGGGTCGAGGACCAGGGGGCGCGGGTGAGACGCGGGTTGATGTCCTCCCTCTTGTGTTGCTGCGTGTTCACTTCCTTCTCGGCTAGAATGAGCCAGACTTTGCGGAAGACGGTGTGTTCTTCGCGCATTGGCGTCTCTTCACGCAACAGATTGAAAATGCGTTGAGCCTGTTAAGTTTAGTTTGCTTTTGGTCTCGTTTAACTTACCTTTTGATTTCCTTTTCTCTGTAGATGCCATGAAATGAAATAAATGCCAATGTAGCTGACCATGACAATCCAGGACATGGCAGTGAGAAACACGGCCAGGGCAATGATATAGTTGTTTGAAGTCATTCTTATCTTTCTTTCTGGTTTAATGAAAAAACAAGGCAAAGAACATACGGCGGCAGATACATGCGACGAAAATATATTAATTTTTGATCGCTGTAAAACCGCATACAAAGCCGCGGAAGAAATCAATACATTTTGATTAAAACAAAACTTGCATATAACTTTTCTCATCGCGGGTGACAGATGCGAGTGGCAAACTACAGTCAACATTTTGCATTCTATCTTGATTCCATAAGGCACGCCATTTTAAGCCAGAACTTTGACAAAAATGAAACTAACCTTGTTTTTGTGCTTTTTCTTGTGCGCGTTAAATGGTCAGCAATCAATTAACTATAAAATTAACCCAACACATCCGATTCTAGGACATCGCGTTATTCAGCTCAAGGGACGTTTCGGTCGGTCTATCGTGAGACAATTGATGGTGAATCGACTTATGGAGAGCTGGACGTCGCAGTTATTAAGAGACAACAAAGAAATGAAGCCATTGGAGCCCTTGGACGACTACGACTTTGGCTATAGCTTTGGCAAATAAATTGTTTTAATGCTTCATTAAAGGTGCTATGTTCAAAAAATTGACTGTATTTTGCCATTGCAGGCGTTGCACTTGTTCATTGATTTCCTCGCTGCCTTCTCAGTTTTGGGATAAACGTCGAATTCGATTAGCTCCCTACTCGAATCACTTTCTGCTGTGACTTTATATGACCAAAGCTTTTTTCATTTGTATTTTGATCAAAATGCGGGCCTTTTTGATTTTGTGCTTTTTTCTTCATTTAACTAGCGGTAAGAAGCTTGTAAAGACCATTTTATCACGAGAGTATAATACTGCTAAATTTTAGGAGCTCGTGATATTCAGCTCAAAGGGCGCTACGGGCGGAGAATTGTGAGAAAATTAATGCTTAATAGAATGATGGAAAGCTGGATGTCGCAGCTGATGACAGAATTTAGCGACGTTGAACCGTTGGACTCATTGAATGATTTTGGCCATGACTTTGGTAAATAAAGTTTGTTTATGTCATTGTCAATAAAGCTATAAAATTACGAAGACCATGTGAACCCAATTATCTATTTTTATAGGCTTGCTATCTAGTCCGAGGATAGCATGGTGATCACTGGAACACACCCTGATAGTAGTAAAACTTACTATTACACAGTGTACTACACTTGAAGTGAACTCATAAAATAATGAAGCGTTCTTGTGAAACACAATGAGACACTGAGATTAAGTTAAGAAGACGCTAATAAACAGAGTGGAGCAAAGGGTGATTCGGCCGACTCGTCATAGAACATCAGGATGATATTTTTGCGTGAGATGAGCAGGTAGGGGTGGATGATGTCTAAAACGAATACCATATAATCAACTTTTATGATATAATTTGTATCAGTAGCTGTTGTTACAGTACAAGCAATAAGCTCTCTTTAAAATAATTCAATGTGTGTAACATGTGTTTGCTTGAACTCCCGGGTTATGTTCAAACTTCGATCTGGAATAGTACGGGAGGGGCACCTGGTGACGAAAACATAATATGCAGTACATTGTGAAATAATGTCCCTTTGTTCACAGTTTACAATGTTTAGCTTCAGTGTTTGTCTTTCCCTTGCCTACCTAGATATTTTAAAGCTTCTGGTCACACACACATACAAAATGTCGGCCGAGTATAGTGCTGGTGAGGAAAAAAGAACGTCAGGAACTCAAAAAGCCCTCATCGTCGTGGCGCTTGTAGTTGCCTTTGGTGTTGGCGCTGCGATTGGCCACTTTGCCACTGGGATCAATGACGAAAAACCTGTTACTGAGTCAGTCACTGCGGCCACGGAACCGGCAAAATGTGAACGAAATGGCTGGATACCAAAAGAAGAACGATCGCCAATGGGTGAGTACTAGTACTTGGCAATTAAAATTAACATGGTTAGACTTTCGCCGAACGACATTGTGCGTCTATAACTTGACACGTTCGCTTGAGTTTTATCAAAATGGACTTGACATGACAAAAATTTATGGTGAGTAGTTATGCATGAACTACCGAGCTGTAACTTTATTCATTCAGATAGCATCATCAAAACCCCGTCAAATGCGACAACAATCGACCAGGCAGATAAATGGCGACGTTTGGTCTTTTTGCGCAGTAATAATGAACGCATTGGCGTGCTCGGTCTGTACGAGTATATAAAACCGCGAATGGGCGCCGAAATACGCAATCCTAATCGCGATTTTTCGAATCCGGACAATGAGTACTTTCGCGTTGGCGATATTGTCCTCGTTTACACCTCGTTTGAGCCCGTTACGGAACAACTCAATCGCATCATGGCCGTTGATAATGTTTATGTGGCTGGTGTGTTAAGTCTACTTGTTTAAAATTGTGTGAATAATTTGCTATCAGAATCGACGCAGTTGATGGAATTTCCCGGTTACAATGGTGACCCAGTCAAACTTATGTTGACGACGGTTGTCGACCCGGACGGGAATCTGGTCGAAATCAATCACATAATGAGTGGCTATACGTTTGACGATTGAATGTATCAAGCAAGTTAAAAGTGCTTGCAATGTGTGTAAACTCGCCAAAATGGCATAGCACAGTTTACACTTTTCAACACCAAAAACGAACCATTAAACTAGAAATAATTTATTCATCATGCTCAACCCACAGGGAGAACAATCGGCCATCTAATATCGAAATACAGATCTATTTCCGTACAGTTTAATTCCTCTGCATCGTTCCATTGACACGTTTCAACGCTTTTGTGGCTTTCACCATCACCAGTTATAAGAAGGACAAATGCACTTGACAATAGGATTGGCCGTGAGTTAAAATTGTTCGTTTTGAATGTCCCAACAATTTTCCATTGTTTGGTTGCTGGCGAAAAAGCATAGGCATCGTAAATTTTACCACCCGGTATTCTACTCCCCGTAAGGACAAACATGTTGTTTGTGAAAATCTTAATGATGAAATATTTTCATGAATATGAAAATGTTACCCACTGGCAAAGCATTCCAAACATCAGCATAATCAGGATGTCCAGTGACTACTTCCCAGCCGCCCTCTGTTCGCAATTCGGCATTGTTTAACAACATAGTATCTCGATCACCGACTGTAAACAAGTCAGCTTTGAAAAATCACAGTTAATTGGTATGACAACTTTTCAGTTTCTTACTTGGTGAAGAACCAACATGATTGCGAGCGTGCGCATGATTTGAAGTCTCGGTTTGGTACGAATCAGTGTCAAACGGAGTGATGGACTAGTAAACAATAATAATGCAGTACGTCATGTTAAAACTCACCGTATGACAAGTGGAGGAACTACTCGCGTCAAAACAGACGAAGACCCTTTCAACTGGAAGCATAATAGTGGCACAACCAGGTGCGCTTGTCTGTGTCCATTTGAGCGTTCCTTTGCGAATCAAACGATTGTTCTCCAGTAAACCAAGTTGGTTTGATTCCGAAGTAGACTTCCCTCCGTAAAGAACAATTTGGTTTTTATAAATCAGCGAGCATGATCCACGGATAATGGGGACTTCAACGAAGTTAGCATCTGGAACGTGCGTAGCTTGACCAGTATGAATGTTCAGCGTATGCAACTGGGGCTGATTAGTCTCACTAGTGAAACGTGAACTGAGAACAAGAACATTGAGCTCGCGGAAACAAACAGCATGCGTTGACATTTGACAAATGGTTTCAGGCCAACCCCAGTTTGCATCTGAATCGTGCCACCCAATCCACGCATCGATAAACTTTATCACCCAATGTTGGTTTCCCCCGGTTGGTTGACCCGACTCCCAGTCGAAGTACGTCTGTATTGTATTATATTTATCAACCCAACTCGATGTTGATTTGGTCAAACCAAGTGTGATGACACGGCCGAATTGATGAGGACCAACAATCATGTTCGTACTTTGCGGAAGGAGTTGTTCCATTATCATCTCTAAGTCCGAGTTCTCTTCATCATTTTGCGGCACTGGCAACGATGCGCCAAGTGCGTTGCAAGCCGCCGCTGCTGAGCCAGGTTTTCGCGCGCCAATTGATTTGAAACAGCTGATTGAATTGCCCATTTTTAACGCCGTCCAACCGGCGTCACATAAAACTTGTTCAATCGCGGCATTGTATGCCTTAGTCTGACCGCCTGGCCATATTATATCCATGTCCGACGACGGTAAGACCATCCCATGTGAGGCACAAACGTTCTTATTGGTTGCCTGATCTGTTTTCGGAAACGCAAAAACTGAAACAACTGTTGTAAGTTAAGTTTTATCAACGCCGACCAAAAACCTCGTTGTGAAAAGTCGCGACATTTTTCAATGGCGACTGCCTTGGTGAGACACGTTTCCAGTTGAATCGAGTGGAACATGTGATCGGATCGAACATGGCAACATCGGTTAATCCACAAATGTAACAACAAACTGTCGATCGAGTCTTCCACATTCCAGACTCCCTTTTTAAACGGTGATACATATAGTGAGATGAAACTTCCTGATTACCCTTGTATTTGTTTCACGAAGAACATTCTTCAAGGCTTGCCTTGGGTTCATCATTATATGTTGGCTCATGACGCCGGTAATAAACGTGAATAGAAACATCATTTTCATAACTTGCTTCTCTTAGGGTAAGTGTCATTTAAGGGCGAGTAGAAAATTTGCCTAACAATGCCCCAAGTAAAATGTGTGTTAATTAATTATTTAAATTGAAGCCGAGGTATTTATTAGTTTCACCAGAGAATGACTCGTGGCCAAAAACACCTTTCACGTTTGGAGTTCAGGGGTTCTTGGTTTTATCATCAGTGATAATCCAAAAAGGTACTCCGCGACGGGGAATCGAACCCCGGTCTCCCGCGTGACAGGCGGGGATACTCACCACTATACTATCGTGGAGCTATTATTGCATCCATTTTCGAAAAATTTGTACCTTTTGACGACAAGTTATTATCTCAAGCTAACTGTTGTTGTTCTAAGAATTATTTCTAAAAGGTTTTAGTTTATACAAACTAGTACTCAAATATAAAACAATTTACAGTTATTTACTTTTGCAAGTAAGCTTCTAGAGTTTGAATGCAACTAATGCATGCGAAAAATTAACTCCACGATAGTATAGTGGTGAGTATCCCCGCCTGTCACGCGGGAGACCGGGGTTCGATTCCCCGTCGCGGAGTACCTTTTTGTTAATGATACAAGGACGGTTACTTGTGTTCTATTAATCATCATTAGACATGATCCTGTCAAAGCCAGCAATCACTCGCTAAGCAACATATGTTTACCCGTTTCAGGGAGTGAGTACACTTTTTTATTACAGATTTGAACTTGGCCTAGACAGACACCTTAGCGTACGAGTTCAACATTGACGTCAAAAATTAAACACTAATGGTCAAGCGAACAATAAAACATGGATTTATATGTACACGCGGTTAAATGTGGTGAGTTTGTGTTTAATGTCGTTTAAACGCAGCATCGTTCGGCTGTACATCATGCGACAGCAGATGGGTTGAGCTGAAAACATTCAAGTTTTATTTCCAAATCTCCACGCCTTCAATTCACCTGAAGATGTCCATTGAATTGTTGTTGCAATCGTCGGAGCATGAGCATGCCTTGATTTGGTCAATCTGTTTCACGACTACTTCATCATTGGGGCATCTGAAAATGTGCAATATGAAATGTGCGAAAAAGTGGGGAATAAGGCAAGTGGCAACGTGCATTTTCACACTGCCAAGAAAAAAATTCTTCACCTAGTCAATCTAATACTGAATGAGAGTGAGTGACACGCACCTGAACTCGACGCTAATGATCTCGGTCTTGGTCGGCGTACAACACTTGGCCTTGTTTTTACACTGGCCACAGTAGCGCGGTTTGTAGTCCTGGGTCGATTGGCACCCCGAGAAGCTGTACTTGACCTTGTCCTTGGGGCGTGTCGTCTTCAGGCACATGCGATCCTTGTAGCGGTCGGACTGAATGATTGTGTGAATGAATGAGAGAAAGAAGGGCTCACTTACATTGAGCATTTTGGCAATGGTCGGCTCGTAGTGACAGGGGCGTAACTGGCACAGGACCGTCTCCTTGCGCATGTCGCACTTATCGTTGTTGTTCGTCACACGCTCGCGAATGCCCCAGCCACACTCGCGCGAGCAGGGTGACCATTCGGTCGTTTGCGTCGGGCACGTGGTGCCGTCTGGCAATTTGCGCATTTCAAACGAGATCGGCTTCGCCACATGACCTAGCAATTATTCGCTGTGTGCGTCAGTCGATCAAACAAAAAACGTCTCATTACCGGCGGCGCCGAGGAGTTGCTTTGGCTTGGCACTGTACGATGGGTTCGAGTAGCGGTAATCATCGGGACAGACGAACTCGGGGCAGCACTGGTCCATGCCGGCCTTTGGCTTCACCAGTTTTGGCTTTTTGCATTTCTTCGCAATCTAAAAAGGAACATATTGAAGGTATATACTGTCAGTTTCGACGTGGCAGAAGAGAGCACTTACCGCACTGGTGGGCACTTTTGAGCAGGTTGGATAGCAGCCGATGTCGCCATTGACACAGATGCAGGTGGTCTCGCAGGATTGGTTCGGGTTGAATTCGACGCCGCTTTCGAACTTATTAATTGTTCCAAATTAGACACACTTGACCATGATAAATTAAAACCAATAGTTACCTCGCGACCCTGGACAAAGCACTTTCGGCTGTTTTCCGCCGGCTTACAGATACCGGTGCCATTAGCGTCCATGTTCTAAGGATAATAATGATGAAATCGTTAACGATAATAAGACGTCTGTGGGAACGATTGTCTTCTTGCTAAATCACAGCGATAAAAGACGAGCGTACACCTGACGCGCATTACCAACCTGACAAGTGTACCCTTTCGTATCATCACACGGTCTAAACGCATCGCACACGTCCCGGTTTTGGGCGGCGCAACGGCGACAGCAGCGACAATGATCCCACATAATACCGGTTCCGGGTGCGCACTGCGGGATCTCCTTTTTTTGCGTGATTGCATTCACCGCCGAGGGATAATCACAGGGCGGGCACTCGGCCGGGGGCGGGCACGAGTAGCGAAAGGGCTGATAGTTGTAGTTCTGAACATGTATAAAACATTTTAACGATAGTAGTAGTTAATAATTAAAGTCTTCCAAAAATACTTTTTACTCGACGAGTTGTAGCTATCCTCAAAATGACGGTTGACCTTTGGCAATGGCCTATTCGCAATTTTATTATCATCGGCGTCATTACTGCACCATTTGGATAAATAACCACAGTGGAAAACAAGTAATTAACTACTGGCTAAGTAGCCCGTCTTCTGAAAAAAAAAATCAACTTTGATGAGCTGATAATTTATGGCCTATACACTACACTACGTTTATTAGTGACATCAAAGCTCATGTTTGATGTCTTTTTTGTATCGCCGTTCGTCGTTCTCGAACTCAATGAGAGTCGTGGAGGAACCACTGCCATATTCAAATGAAATAACAAATTTTGGATCAACTACGAACCAGCCTCAGTTAACCGAGTTCTTGTTCTTTCGAGTTTTGTTGGCGTGGTTTGGGCGCGTGTGATTAAAATTGAATTTAGGTTGAAACAACTTACATAGGCCATTGCGGGCACAATCAACACCGAGATGCGCATTGTGTCGATATTGTTGGTTCAATAAATTGACGTTCGATTTCGCTTGTTCGACGACGACGTTGTTGTTGTATCTCTTGTCAAGTTTGGGTTTACCTTATAAAATATAAATCAGTTCAGAGTTCAGCACACTATTTATCACTTACAGCTCACGCTCTCAAACAAAGTCAAGAAGAGAGAGAGAGAGAGAGGAAGATGAGAGAAGAATCGCACAGGGGGGCGACTTACTCTACTCACTTACTCTTACTCAAATTGAACCAGGCCATGACTGCCGTAAGTGGCTGCTGCTCGAAGACAATCATTGATTGTAAGACGATTAATTTACTATACATGTGTCTTCTCCTCATTAACTTCTTCTCCTTCTTCTTTGCCTACTTCTTCTTCGCGTTGGCAAACATTCCTTTCAATATTAAGTGGAAGTGTTCGCTCATCTATAATAAAATGCGTTGTGTGACACGCTATGTGTGTTTGTATCGTCGTGTAAGTTGGATGAATTAGGCCGCGCGGGTATCGTAGTGGGATAGGTTACCCGCGAGTACTCAACCTTAAAACGTCAGCCCGCAGCGACGCGACCACCAACGACACGCAAGTTTCTAAATTCGGCATCAGCGGAAGCTTTCATCGCACGAACAGAATAGGCGCAGTGTGGCGGCCACACCCAGCGCCCAAATGTTATTAATAGCGCATCAGAACACTTAACTTAGACCTGACGCAGTTAGTAGGATCATTGTATTATGCTGATAATTAATTAATCAGTAAACAGTCGACAGAAGAATCTTGCCGGTGACCCGTCAACAGGAACATCAGGTACGTATCCCCGGTACAAAAGCAGTAAATTGGTCCAAACAACACTGAATTGTTAATGGATAGTGCAAAGATAGTGTAGTTAGAATGAATATTTTACCGTGGGCCCTGCCACTACTGCTGCAGCGAGCCCTGTTCCGCATGCGCTAGGGAGCATATCGGCATCATAGCATCGCCGAGACATTTTATCCTCGAACATATTTTGTCGTTTCTTGTTTTGCCTCGATATTGGAAGAATAAATTTTCCGGATTAATTTCCCCCATTATCAATCGCTGATCACAGAGTCACTACAGTACATACAGAGAGAAGAAATGACACACCAACAGAGCTCCTTATCGACCCTGCTTATGTCTGGACTTGAATCGGCGGGGATTGCCTCACCAGAAGGTATGTTCTTTCTTAACATTTTGACGTGATTATTATCACATATACACTTGAATAACCAGGACGACGCAAAAAACGCACAAGACCACCAGTGCAGAGGAGCCACAGCTCTATAGCCATGTCATATTTTCACACATGTACGAGTACGTAGTTGACTACGTTAAAACGGATGAGCAAAAAGCTCTTGAGTTGCAAAAAGGCCCAAAAGGTTCAAACTGTTCATTTTCTCAATTTAAGAAAAAACACGTGCCTCAAATCGAAATCAACAAAGTTGTAGGCGAAAACAACTACCAAAGCCTAATGATCCTAGAAGCCCAAACCGTAAAATCCGCGTTTTGATTGTCTATGACCGATTTTACACGAACCGCATCTAACACACAGCATACTTATTGTCACTCTCATTTATGCACCTCACTCATCATAAGAGTATACTTGATCCAAGTATACCTACTTTCGGAATAGGAGAGCCCTATTGTGACGGTATTCAGTCCATTATTTTTTTTGATTGAACCAGCCAAAGTAAACACTAACTAACATTATACTCTTTTTATCATAGCCATGTCATATTTTCACACATGTACGAGTACGTAGTTGACTACGTTAAAACGGATGAGCAAAAAGCTCTTGAGTTGCAAAAAGGCCCAAAAGGTT
>SCLD01098377.1:0-10966 GCA_004367895.1 Oikopleura longicauda | reverse complement strand
CCGTACCGCGATTGAGGTCTTTACCGCGTTGCCGCCACTATTTTAGTTCCCTGATCAAAGTTGAAATAAAACTTCAAGAAAATTAATCCAATTTAAAGTCGACTGGAAAGGTTTGATTTTTGAATCACCTGCAAAGAATATATATGAACCTTGTGTATCAATAAACATTTGGAAATTATAATCCCCTTGGTACCCAACCAGTTACCGAATGAACTTCAAATTCGTTACAAGACGAGCCCGACTTACATTGGCCCGACATAACCTTCTCAACCAGACATGGGTGGACAAGACATCGGACAAACCATTTTCACGAAATCCGGACAGACTCCGGACAGCATAAAGACACCGGACGGATTTTCTAATTAATTAATCCGGACAGGAAACGGACAGTGCTGTCCGCCGACGTCTGTTATCAACTATTCACCTATTTTTAGTCAAAATGTTATTTCACGTTGCCTTATTCTTGAAACTTATAATTTTAAAAAGTATCATCTGTTTGATTGTTTGACGTGTTGAATGTCTCTTGATGGTAAAAATGTCTTTGGCGTTTTCCGAGGCGTTGAACAGTCACCTGGATTTAAAGGAAAATATCAATTTTGACCAATCCCCGAACTCACGCATAAACAACAAGAATATACACATTCACCCTATTCATTAGGGTGTATACATTAAAGTCACGTGCCACATTTGACCTTTCTTAAAAACCTGTCCGAGCTTGCGAGTAATTGTCTAGAACATCTGAAATCTGAACGATTTTGTGCTCGAGCGGACAAAACATCATGAGAACTTTTATCCGGACAATATAACACCCACGTGTTCACCCCCGCAAAGGACAAATTAAATGTATTATTTGGGATTCTAATTCAGAATATATGTGGGTACTCATAACAAGGGTCACGATATCACTCGTTTATTCCGTTGACATACTTTCGTTTTCACTTGGAAATGCTTTTTTTGGTCAAGAATTTGTTGAAGCCTGACATAAAATTTGATGGGCTTAATTGGAACATTCAGTATTTTGAATTGAATTTAAAATTGGTATTGTGAAGTGCTTATCCTCAATATTGTTGGAATTATCTTGATAGAGCTTCCTAATAGGTTTGAATAACGTGATTTAGCGGTTTGAAATTAGTTTGGTACCTTCTAATTGAATTAGAATATTTCCGCGCGTGGGGATTGTGTGGTAAAGCAAGATTCAGAATCTATTTATGGTTTTTATAATTTTGTAAAATTGAATTAGGAATTGTTATTGCCACGTTGATTGATTTAAATTTCAAGCCGAATTTCACGTTCAATTCAAATTAAGGCTGATTTCCAGTTTAGGATTTCCGAGTCGTCAATTTCTACACCTCATAGTACGACCAGCTCATGACCGGCAGTTGTTTTTCATAGTTGGTGTGATATTACTGATTACAGTGGTAAAAGAACATTTTTTGTTCAAAATGGATTTTTTGGTATATCACGGCTAAAATAATGGTCATTTTCGGTCAAAAACTTCGAAAAAGTTGATAAAGGTTGTATACAAGCTCTGTCAACCTTCAAAATTTTCAAAGTTTTCACAGTGTTGTCGGTAAGAAAATTTTCTGAGTGGGTAGGGGGCACTATAAGTGAGAAGAATTCGAATCCAGAAAATTTGGCGAAAAAATCGAAAATTTACCAAAAATGGTTATCATTCGCGCCCACGCAAATCTTATCGGCTTAAACTTAATAAGGGTATAAACTATACAACTATTCATGCTTGATAATATTCACCATCAAATTTTCAAAAACTCGGCATTCCGTAAGGATCCTATATTATACAGGCTATGTATAGGTACAATTCAGTGGGATTTAGAAGGCTATGTACAATAGACGAAAGGCAAGGTTTTTTTTTGTAAATCGAAGAAAAGTCTACTGTTATGAGGTCGTTATTCTTCATAATGACGTCATCGAAAGAAATTCCTCGATATTTAGAAGAACAAATCGAAATCTTTGAGCAGTTTATTTTATATTGTCATAATCAAGTCAAATAAAGCAGCTTACCATCATTGACTATCATTGATATTCTCACACCTTAATATATTTACCCCATCTAATATTATAGAATTCCAAATTTATATTTTATTATATAATTTATATAACAAGACTTTCGAACTGACTTTAAAGCTGGCGTCTTATTTTCTTTAACCTGGAATTCACGTTAAATTATATAGCACTGTGATTTGCCTCGTTTTTAGCAGATAAGAGTGTTGTTAACACGGTTGAATGTGTCATTAGAACAAGGTTGTTATGCCCTAGTGACTAGAGTATACCGAATTTGGAATCAGAAACTTCTTGTTTACGAGTTGTTTACTACTGAAATGGCGCGACAAAACATACCTTGAGTATCAAACGCCATGTCAAACTAACATACGATTCATCAATTTTGAGATTTTTATTGGAAAATATTGTTGAAAATCAGTTTGATAGCTATACAAAACTGCTTGCTTACAAAGGTGAACTTAGGAGTCATCTCAATTGACCAATTAGAGGTCAGCATGAGAGCAGAACGAGGCACATCAGGTGGTGGCGCTATTAAGCAAAAGTTACCCTGAATAAAATCTAAAAATAGACACAGTGAAGACAAGAACAAAAAGGCAGTTTAAACAGTTCAAAATGTTTTTGAAATTCGATTTTCTGAAAATTTAAAATCTCGACAAAAATATATATTAATGCCATTTTAGGCCCTCTGCATTTTTGCTCCATTGTGATTGGTCAAGTCCCTGCAACGAAGCAAGCTGCAATAATGAATTTTGAGTCGATGCTGAGGCAGATCCGGCGGCCGTACTAACTGGGGTTGGTAGTGACCCAAATTGGGTACGGGCATATGCTGACCAATCGTATTCAGCGGCACTTGTACTAAAACTATTAATTAATTTTGGTCCATAATACGGTTTCAGTTTCAGAATCGATTTGGGTTCCGTAAAAATCTAATTTTCGGGTCAAAAATTCGATTTCAAATTGACATACTTTACAGGGTTCGATAAACTTGTAGGAACTTGTGCTGAATCAGGAGTGCTTCCCATTGAAGAGTTAAGAGGATAGTATGGATATGATGTCGACAAACTATGTGGATATCCAGGTATTCCAGTCATTCCTGGGAATCCCTGTCCGAAAGCAGATGGGACGCCTTGACGCTGTACTGCTGAGCCCTGAAGGATTGCATTTGGAGTCGTTTGAATTGATGCCGCCATCATTTGACGTTGTACCTTACGGAATTTCGCTCGACGGTTTTGAAACCATACCTGAAATATGACTGTTAAACGCGAAACATTATTGATGAAATATTTTGGTTATGAAATATATTTATTTGGAGTCGATAAGGTTCCGTCAAAACCGATAAATTCCGGCTCAAACCGTTTTTCTAAACGTCGGAAACGGCATCGGAAATATAACATGCGTTATTTAATCACAAAAGGTTCTTGATTGAACTCCAAATGTTTTAAATACATATTTTACATTCCAAATCGATGTTAACAGTCACCCTACGAGCTGGTCAGTCTATGGCCAAAGAGGTTGAAAATCCCATAGAAATTTAATTTTGATCTTTTGGTGATGTGTAAGTTAACAGGAAATCAAAATTTCAAAATTTCGTGCACCGGAAGTGAGCCAGAAACCATTTTTGTGCTTAGATTAGATTTTTATGATTAAAAGAATCACCCCAGTATATTTGTTATTGCATGTCTTAAATGCATGATATCAGTATGCTTGGTCATAGAATGGCCAGCTCGTAGGGTGGTGGTAGGTTTTGCTCGTAGGGTAGCTGTTAAAAAGCTAACATAATGCTAAAATAAAAGAAAAGCCTAAATTTTAAGGCTTAAATGACATTTCTAGACTAGCTTGGTGGTGATTTGAAGGAAGTGATTGATTTTGAGTTGCTGAAAGGGATGAAAAGGCTAATAGTGAAATGAAAAGGGAGGAAACTGAGGAGATGAAACGGAAGAGAAAAATGAACTTGGAAATGAAATAATCCCGATTTTATGCTTTTGTTAAACATCATTTCACGGCGCGGCTACAAACGATGGCCTCAAATGCAATAAAATGAACACTTTTAACACTTTTTCAGCCCCCTTTTTAAATCCCATTCATAGTTATCCGGCCCTTTCCGGATCATCCGGTGCTCTTTCATTTGTGCAAAAAAACCCAGACCGGCGGACGGCCTAATCTGGACTATGAATGAGCTTCAAATGATGAAGTCAATTCGATTATCATATTCATCGTGCTATAAATTAACCTTTCAGAATAAATTCAGAATGGTTTAAAAATTAACGATTTGTTCAATAGTCGTAGGCAATGAAGAACGCTCATTACAATTGAAATTTCGGAAGTGTATATTTTATATGATATAACAGCTAATTGACTATAAATATACAAACATGCCATCGATAATTGATTCGCACTTCATCCAGAATTATTATATCAAATTAATTATATATTAATTGAATAAATTATTTTAACTCAGTTGGAACCCTGAGTTCTATTCAAACTTATTTTTCAAACAAGGGCAAATATTTTTTTATGATAAATTATATAATATATTTATATAAAGTATAATATTATAGTTTCTTAGATAAAACATTATGGTTTTTGAAAACAAAGCATGTTCCTCTTCCGATTCTGTTCCAAAATCGAACCGGAAATTGACTTCCGTTCATAAATAGCAATTCCATTAATTGTATAACTAAAATCTAAACTAAATACGCTCAACTTCTTACTCATCGTCTACAAGAGAGCATTAACGCCGTTAATTTAACGGTCACGCTACGAGCTGGTCATTTTATGGCCAAAGAGGTTGGAATCGACCTTCAAGGCACAAGACATCTCGGAATATCGAAAATCCCCCAAAGAACTCCCCCTGAAATTTTATCAAGCATATTTTTGTGATGTGAAAGTACACCGGAAATAAAAGTTGCAAATTTTCGTGCACCGGATGTGAGGGTGGGGTATGGTTGACTCGTAGGGTAGCTGTTAATTGAAAGTAAAAAGAGGGATACGGTACTATGAAGCCGAAAAGTAAAAATTAACGCTGCTTATTTTCATGACAAACATGCGCCGAATGAGGTAATATTCTGAATTAAATTCAGCACAAGTCAATGGTGACAAAAATCTTCTTTTCATCCCCAATTTGATCATTTCAGAATGATTTCAACTCTAAATCCTTATCATTGGAAAGTGGCCGGAAATTTGTTTCACCGGAAGTTATACTTTTAAAACTAAATTTGATAGCTTGAATTAAATTGTATATTGTACAAATAAAGCAAAATATTAATATAAAATAGGTGATACAACAGCTTTATCGCGTGTGTATGCATGTGTTGTATGCACACAAATCTAGAGCTCTAAAGATACAACCACCATGGTGGAGTTGACTCAAATACTGGCGCAAATTCACCATAAAACATCTGGAAATCAAATGCCAAATACAAACTTGATATCAAAAATAATTGCACGACAATCTTATAGGATGGCAATTTAGATTGGATAAAGTATTGCCTAATTGGGAATCTCGCTTAAAATCAGTCCTTTTTTTCAAAACATATTTTTTTAAGAAACTAAATAATAATTCAAGATAATCGCATTTTATCCAAAATCGAAAACCTGCCTTTTCTAGTCCTTATTTTACTAACCTCCAATCTTTCACAAAAAAACATTTATTAAAAATTACCTGGATTCTAGCTTCTGTTAGTTTTGTTCTGGTTGCAAGTTCTTCTCTGTAGTAAATATCTGGATATTGAGTTTTAGCAAAAGCTGATTCTAGAAGATTGAGTTGTTCTTGAGTAAATGAAGTTCGATGTCGTCTTCGAGCTGTCGCCGGATATGGATATGAATAACCTTGTTCGCCCTCTGAGTTAGGAGATCCCTCAGAAGTGACTCGATTGCCCTCGGGCGAAACCGAACCTGGTCCGAATTTTACTAATTTCATGATATTCATTTTATTCGTGTATCAAATATATTTATGATTTTTAAGTTTTCATTATTATATTTTTTAGCATTTCAACATGTGTAACGAAACAATATAGAAAACCATAAATATATGATAAACTGATGACTTTTATTTTGTTGTATCTATATCCGTTAATGAAAATACCATGGCTTGATCTGTGTCCACATTTGAGGACGCCATGTCCATAGAAGGCTCCACCGGTGAGGACGAAATACCGCTGTCTGGATAAGAGTTGAAGGCCGGTACGACCGTCCCACTTGGGGTACGGTCAACTGGACTCTCTGAGGAAGTCAGTTTCGCAACTTTTCGCTATCGCTATCGCAAGTCAATCGTAATTTATAAATGTGCTGTTCTCGTTCTTTTTTGTTGATGCTAAATTGGGTTGTAATTACGAAACGTAAATTAAATAAATTAATGTAATTATATCTTCTCTGATAGGATTAGGGTCTAATTTGATTAGATGCTGACCTTTAATGCTGTTTTACCCAACGCAGAAACGTAAAATAATATATATTTTTGATAATATCTCTTTTTTTAATCGTATGACGTTTGTTTTTGTCGTAATTTATCCCAAAAAATCTCTTTTGGTATCCCGAAAACGGTCTGAGCTAGACTAGTCGGCGTCGGGTGAATCGGTGGTTCGGCGCCTGACCGTCTAGAGGACTCCAACACCAACGGGCTCAAGAGCACCACCAACAGGCCAAATCGAAAATGGATGAGAACGAAGCACCACCACCATCGAAACACACCATATACTGCACAAACCACACCCTTAATACATGACTAATACAAGCGCTTTTCACACCGAAAATAATTTCATAATCTATATAAAATCGGACAAAACATCAAATTTTTAAGCACCCAACTTACTGTATTGTGATTTAAAATTACCAAGAAATTCCATCGCACTGAAAGTAGGTTATTTCAAACGAAGTTATGATTGAGTTTTATTCATTTCCATTTCCGTGAAGTTTGAACACAAACAATCTAGAATCATTTTTTTATTAGTGATAAATACTTTCTATTAAATATTGATCAAAACTTATCACGTTTGACGCCCTACTTCACAATCACATACAGATCCGTCTTTCTCCTATCGCAACCAGAATACATCTTTCCCGACTGATCAATTCAAATTTGATGTTATATCTGATATTTCAGTTTTCATTTTGTGTTGATTTTGTTTTGAAATCTCGAAAAGGGGATTAAGTTTACAATAAATAGGATTTGCATCCGCTCAGTTTTTTCTTCTTTTGGTGAATTGTTGAGCTGAGAGAAAAGAGGCTTGGTGGTGGTGGAGCGAAATGTGTATATCATAATTCACCGCAGAAAAGAAACCGGAAGTCACTACACCACCAAAATTTGACATTTTTCTAGAAAATCTGAATATTTTAAACTGTATCAAAAATGTTTAACTTAGTTACTAAAAAGTTCATTACCTATCAATTTTGAGGTATGGCCCAAATTTTTAGGTATGGCCAATTTTTTGATAGTGATTAGCCAAAACTGTACTCACAGCTGATAATATAATTTAGATTAATGTGTAATGTTATAAAATTGACCATTTGATTCACTTTATTATTATTGGATTTATCTTATTCAATTTAATTTTCAATGAATTAAATTAGTTTATTTAATTTATTATTCGTCATGAAGCCTTCTCTGATTTGCGCAGTTATCATATGCGGTTCAAACACGAATTATAAGCCGCCTTTCGCGGCATTGCCAACATTAACCCTAAATGACAAAAATTTGAGGCACAACGGTAAAAAATCTTTGAAAAATGACCTAGACATTTCGTTTAAAAAATTTCCATTTTAAATACAAAGACTCTGCCAGGTAAATAATTCCGTGATTTTTTTGTCCTTGAAGAAGTGGAATTTAAGATTTACCTGTATTTTCTATTTTTTGATATGTCCATCCCTATTTTGGAGTTTGTCTTGCCCGGAAATACTGTGAGATTTTAAATTTCAGAAGAAAAAGTCGATTTATTGTTCTTTAAATCAGGATTTTGAATGTCAGAATCAGACTTTGAAACATCACAACAGAATTATAATCAATTATTGGTCGAGTGACATGTGGAAGTTTCCACTTTTGTCATAACCATAAAATTAACATTCAGAATTATTTTCTTTCACTTTCAGAATTTAAAATTTTCAGAATTAGGCACGCAAAAAGGTTCACATTGATTAGAATACGCATAAAGTATATATTGATATAAACGAATATCATTGGTTTTAAATATAACAGCCTTTTGTGTTCATTCAAAATTTTAGTCACATTTTAGGCAAAAAAGTAATGATCACTCTGTCTACCCGTCCATGTTTAAAATTGCCATTATTCCAGGTGTCTCGACCAAAGAACGTATTAAACCGAATGAAACTGAATGACCAAAATCTGAATCGAATCCGCAAAGCACTAAAAAAATATTCAAAAGTAAACAGTGATTAACCAGAGTTAAATTGGATCAAAAATATCCCATTTTATGCAAAAAATCACCTAAAGATAGTTCATGCTTTAAAATTTGATTAAGGTCTTTTTCATTTAGAACCAACAGTCCATTTTTGCTTTCAAATAGGCCCTTTTTGATCAAAATAAGCCAATTTCGACGAAAAATGATCAATTTAATGGTATTTTTATTTGATTTCGTTTAGTTTTTTAGACGGACAATCAAATTAGTCGTATACGGTTGTAACAGTTCCTTCTGAGCCCCTTCTGGTTGATTATATTACGTGAATTTTGATACGATTATGTGTCTTTTCTTGTATAATAAATTGAATTTTTCGTAATAAATGAATGAAATTACAATTACCCGAATGCAGACCCTTAGACGGGTGCCCTGGATCTGGACTGTTCGTTGTGGTGGTGGAGGACCTTAACTCAATCCTTAATCAAACTCAATCCGTGAATTTACTTGAACCCCTAAATCGTATCCAACTAAGCGACAAATGAATTTAATAAACTTACTCAAAAATAGCGAAGTATCCTCGCTGTCACCTATACAAATTTCAAATTTCGGTGACGAGGGGGGTGCCACGTCAGACAATTGGGTTTTGACTAGGGTTGATACACATAAGAGTGTTACGCTTGGTCCAGGGGTGACACACATTGGAGTGTGACACTTTCATATGATTCAACACCTAAAGCGTTACACTTTTATATTTGTGTTTTCGGGCTGACAAGACTCAATGAATTCGCTTTCTAAGATTTTGCCGAATCGGTACCTAGATCCTATTTTAATTGAATTAGGATTGATCTTGTGATCATGTCGGTCTATCAGAGGGATAAAGTTAAATTTTCTAGAATGTACAACCGGGAGTACTTGTTCTGATCCAATGCCAAGACGCGCTTCAAAATATCATCATGTCCGGGTTAAAAAATATCCGCATGTCCGACTTCAAATATCCGACTTTAATAAAATGTCATTTCTACCATCTGGATCTTTCTCTGAAAGGTCACGTAAAGTCAATGATGGGTCAAATAAGGTCATTTTAAACAGTTTTCAGCTGAGATTCCCAGATATCAAGAAATCAGACCTTTTAATTGACCTTCAAGACTAATGAGAATTTATTTCTCATGAATATTTTATAAACTCAGAAATACAAATTAATTTAACCTCGACAAGGCTTGGTCGCGATCACATGATAGAATGTCACGTGATGTCAAATCACGTGATCTGTGCGAAATACTTGATTGAGGTGTTCTATTTTGATAATTTTAAGATCAAAAGAGGATACGCCTTCAAGTTCAACGCATAATTCACATGAAATTGACCTTCAGTTGCATCACAACCATGCCTTGACCTTTGATGACGTCATACAAAATTCGTAGTTCAATGTACCAGCTGTTGTTCTAGCGAGATTTACTGTAAAAAGATTAGAATCGGACTGAGAATAGACTCATAAAGAATCCTAAATTGGATTTGAATTTATTATTTTGAATAATTTGAGATATTTCAAGCCAAAATTGAAAAAAAAATCGAGCAGGTGCTCGAGTTCGGTTCGATTTTTATTCGACGTCAAAATCGCATTTGCATTTCACGCCCATGAGACACCATACAAAGGTTTCAAAACGGAAATGTTCAAAATATGACATTCAAAAAAAAAAAATCATTCAGGATGGTCATGCAGATGGTCACAGGTGGTCACGATTCTGGGTAAGTCATACAAAATACAGTTTTAGTTTTGAGGTTACTTTTAAAGTGTGAACCGTCTACCATGCTCGGTTCCTGTTGTGGTTAACATATCAGGGAGACCTGGACAAAATCGTCCCTCTTAACATCATAATTGAATTCATTATTTTTCAACCTCGACACAACCGACCGATCAAGAATATTCTCGAATGGATTAATCGAATGTAATAACCATGAAATATAATCACTCAAATAAAAAAATCCGTGAAAAGGTTGAAATAGACTGATTGCATTAGATTTTCATATTTAAGAACGCATGTTGAATAACTGCTGAAGTTTTTTTGAATCACTGCTCAACTTTGGGTTATCATTGAGTGAAGCCAAGCTTTTGACAGTTACTCCACGATCTGGCCATTTTATGACCATTTCTTGCACCGGAAGTGAGCAGGAAATCATTGTTTTTGTTTGCTCAGATAAGATTAGTGTGATTTAAAGAATCACCACAATATTCGATATTTGTTATTGCATGTCTTATATGCATGACATCATTATGCTTGGTAGTAGAATGACGAGCTCGTAGGGTTGGGGTATGATTGGCTTTTAGGGTAGCCGTTCAATCAACCTTAATTAACAAAGGACCAATTGGAAACATTTTTGTTTGTGTTGACATATATAACATCGTAACCAATATATATATATATATATGTATATCATATACAGTATATGTCTCCAAGGATAAATAAGATATGATATCCTTGATACCGCAAATTGATTATCAATGATCGAATATATATTATGGAATTTGGGTTTGACTATGGATATGCCCTTTTTACATGAATATCAGTCGATGGTGTCAATTCTCAGTTGTTTTC
>SCLD01098366.1:0-10968 GCA_004367895.1 Oikopleura longicauda | reverse complement strand
CTGTTTTGGAGTCGAATAAACTTAGTCGTTGGACTGAGTTAAACCCAACGAATACCCAAACTCTCTCTTTCGCGTTATTTCTTAGCTAGCGTAAAACGGCTACAGTTTTATATTCTTTTTATTGATTTTCATTTATTTTACGACTAACTACGACTTACGATTTATTACATTAACAATTGTTATTGAATCAGTTGAGGATAAATAAGTGTTTAGCATTATTTGACATGAAGTAAAACCATTTTCCATTATCTCATGGAATTTGAGACCCATTTAAACTGTATGTTAATTCACAAACTCTAAGAAAGATGGAAAATTGAAACTGAATAGGTAATTGGGTCAATCAGAAGAGTCAATCATCAGTCATGTTTGTGCACTTTACCAAGCGTGATTTAGAAGTTAACGTTCATCGTAACGTTACTGCGTTATCTATATTTGACGTTCAATTCGTGGTAAACAAGGGACATTAGACGGCATCCCTCTGTCAACCTCACCGTGAACCTCTCCTCCTCATGATGAGGGCCCCCATCACCACTGAAGTATTATAAAAACGCGTTCGTTTTGTCAAACAACTCATTACTTGATTTTTAAACGAATCAACTACTTATTTATCATGAAACTCATAGCTGGTTTTGCTGCCCTTGTTGCTGCCGAACCTCGTAAGTAAAAGAACCTAAGAGAAAAACAAATTACTTGTGCTTTAATTTTAGAGGTTCTTGACTGCAATGCCGGTCCCGACGGAGCGGCCGTCATGTCTATGACTATCGCCGAGATCAACGTTCAACAAGCACCGTCGGGCTGGACGTTGGCTGGTGGTGTTTACTCGAAGACAGTGGCTGCATCTGCCACCAACACCGCGATGGGCACCACGCCGAACGTCAAAGAACTTGTCATGACGGAAATGGTCAGCTCAGGTGGCTGTGAAGACGTGGTAGTTGATGGCATCACGGTCTGCAAGGCGATTGGCCACGTTATCACCTTCACCTGCAAGTATATATGACAAGACTCTGACGAACGAGGAGGACTTCTCGGTGTCTGGCTCTGACACTGAGAAGACTGCCACTGGCACTGGCAACCTCGATTACACGCTCACGGTTGACGCAACCACGTTCGCCATTGGCTCAACAGTCACAGCAACCATCACACCTGTCACTACCGGTCTTGTCCATGCTACCATCGAAAGCTGCTCTGTCAAGCACAAGGGCAACTCACAGGTTGTCAACCTTGTGAAGGACAATATGCAACGCGAGTGCGCATTGGGAGTTGATGTCACAACCGGTCAGGGAAATGGCGTTTTGGGTTTCACTTGGAACTCATTCAAATGGAGCACAGAGCTCAACGGCGCTGCCTCATCTGCCGATGAGGACCAAGAAGTATCCTGCAGCATCTCACTCTCCAAGGACGCCCCGGCACAAGAAACCCAGAACATCTTGTGCCATCAATGGGCACAATCAACGTGTTCGGTGATTCGTTCCAGCAAATTCAGCGATTGCCACCAATTCGTTGATCCGATTCCACAGTACGAAGATTGTGTTTTCGATGCCTGTGGTTGCGATAGTGGCGGTGACTGTGAGTGTGCTTGTACAGCGATTGCGGCGTATGCTCAAGAATGCAAATCACAAGATGTCGTTGTTGAGTGGCGATCTGAAGAGCGTTGTCCGATGCAATGTGGCAATGGTCCGAGTGAATTCAACTCATGTCTTGACGCTTGATGATTGCATTGCGGATTGTAAGCGCGGACCCGGTTGCAAAGCGGTTGGCTTGGTCACAAAACACGGGGGCAAGAACTCAGAATAACGAGAGCCGAAAATCACGAGAATCATGAAAATCGATTCAAAAAGTTTTCTTTTTCGCTGAGTTTCTATTTCGCCAAGTTTCTGTTTCGCCAAGTTTATTTTTGCGAATATAATCAATTAAAACGACAATGCTGAGTCTGCGTTACTGTTGTAATCCGTCTACTGGTTTTTGCGACCTATAAATTTACCATGTGCGTAGGCGTTTTTGAGTATTCTCTACCAGGTCATAACACGACGACGTGAATGCATAAAGCGCGGGAAACACAGTATTTTTTTGACTACTAATCTGACATATATGGTCATAAATATGGCGTTTAATTTTGATTTAAGTAAATTCAAGTAAAGAACTTTGATTGTTTTTGTCACGCAGCTCGGTGTATTTGATAAGCGGATGAAGTTAGGCGTTACTTTTTTTGCCGCACGTACTGGCAGCTCAAACAAATGCTAAAGAAAGTCAAGCCCAGCGTGGGAATGGTAAATAAGTTGACGGGTGGCTCGAGAAGTAGGAAGTTGACGGCATTTGCAATAAAATTGCCATTACTCAGCAAGCAGAGACAATCATCAGAAACGACGTCATTGTTGGCATCACTGTGTGTGTTACGTGTATAAATCGCAGTTTCTGCCACTTGCAGTTGAACGCGACCCGGAAACTCTGAGAACGGTGGCAAATACTCAATGTCGAATAGCTGGCCATCCTCACGGACAAAGTGTGATCTGAAAAAAGTTAGCTGCTACTTAGTGAGTGCAATGTAAATAAAACACGTACGCATTGAATCGTCTCGATCCTGTCCATGCCGTTTCGCCTTTAAGTAGACGCGACCTTTGACGCGTGGTCAAGTTCAATGTTAAAATACTCGTACCGAGCTGCTTGCATCGTTTGACCGCATTGGCGAATGTATCAAACCATGCGTTTGATGCCCCCATTGATCCGCCAAGCTCTTCACCACTCGCCACGTTGACACACCAAAACTTTTTCTTTTGACACGTGTGATTGAGCGCGCATTGATCCGTCACAACATATCGAATGGCTGGTTTGTATGTCTGATAAAAAGTGCGTGGTGTAAAATCACACTCACTTGGCTTGTCTGGCGTCCATTCGGAGCCATGCAAAACGGACACGATATCATTCATGACCGGATAAACAGGCCACTCGTCCTTATCTCGCTTCCATGGTAGCGCCACCGCCTCTCCAATTAAGGACCTAGCTCAGGCTTGGTCTTTAACGTGCATTTTGTTTTTTTCGCGCACCTTACTCCAACTAAGACTCAAACAAGGCCCGATTTTTAAAATTCACCCCGAGGTGATTTTTAGATTGCAATTGCAAAAGTCACGAAAATCGTAAAAGCGCAGTAAAAATGCCCCTAGGATTCTTAGTTCGAGTGAGGAGAAACATGTCTGAAGAAATCAGTCTTCTACGCCTTGTCTTTGTGCGCGAAAGTTGGCTTTTAAATTATGCTTGACTTAATACACGTGAAAACAAAGCCTCAGTAAGGTCATTAAGCCCCCATCACGCCAGACTTTTGCATGGTGATCGTAGGACACATCGATTGGAAAGGAGCATGGCTTGTCTGGGCGACAGAGTGAGAGAAATTCAATGTGACTGCGTTCAACAACAGTCGAATAATTTGGTATAACACGGCCCAGTCGATCGCACTTTTGCGTACATGTTAAATTATCTTTTCTTGCGCGTCATATAAGTATCACTAGGTATACTACAGAAGAAAAACGTCGCTTATTTGGCGTCGCTTATTTTAGTATCCAACTGTATTATCATACGCGATGACTGTAAAGTCGAAACTCAGACCATTATCTTTTTCTTGGCGCTCAGTAGACCGCTCGTGCTCTTCAATACTCACCCGTGTAACAATCACAAAACATGGCCAATAACTCAAAATATCGCACAGTAACATTTGTAACAAAATTAAACGGTTGGTAAAAAAGAAAGAAAACTAGTTGGTTTTGTTATAGCTGAGTGATTTTCATTCGAGCTGGTCATTGGGCACACTGTGCATAATTACGTGCTTAGAATTAATGAAACAAGTTGTATTAAATGTATGACCAGTGAGCTTTATTTGTCGGGTTTGTATTGGCAAGAATATTTATTCAAGAACTTCACTACAAGTAACATGTACTAAAGATCTAAGTTCAAGTACAATTGATCGTTCCAAAGTGTGAGCCAAAGCCTTTGTTTCGTCTAACTTGATCCTCGCACCATTTGTGATTCCAATCATTGTTGAATCTAATAATAACTAATAAGTACTTTGTAGATATTGTAGATACTTACTTGAGCATTTCGCTACTGTGCGCAAATGCGGGATCATGGTAGCGATGGATGCCAGCCCATGTAACGGGCACACACAGGCATTTGTATGGCCAGTTTTTCTGATGCCAATCGAAATCGTACGATTTCTTTGCACCCACATTGATCTGGCCATAGTCAAAGCCCTGGCATGATAAACTCGTGTCGTCCTCATTGTCGCCCACTGCTTTAGTGCCAAAGTATTTGGTGAAGAAACGGAAGGCCTTGATTCGACGTGATTCACGCGATCCCATATCACCTTCAGTCCGCGATTCACCATTGCACTCGTTGTTGATCAGTTTTGAGCTGGGACCGAAAACGGCACCAGTCCACTTGCCATAGCCAACCCAATTGCCAACAATGGAACTGTGCATCGAGGGATGACCATTCGCCGCCGTCATGTAGAACCACATCGAAGCCATAAATGCCAGTGGCGGATCCATTTTCGTGATCACCAAATTTGGATTATTAATCAAATCAAGTACCTGGCCATTTTCATCTTTAATACCGACTGCGTAGGCCCATTGGGCGAACATACCGTAATTGTAGTTCCACGATGTTTGAATCGGTCCTCTCCCAGCATATGTGACTTTGTAACCACGACCGTCAGTCTCTTTGGAGCAGCCAATCTCGTACGTTTTCCATTGATCATCACAATAATTGACATTTGGCGAGTACTCACCACAACTGGGATGATCGCCACATGGGAACGTTCCACCACCAGTCCCATCACCGCCCCCTTCGAACCACGTCCACAGTGCACCTTTCATATAACACTCCATCGCCTCATTCCACGTCAAGCCGAAGTTCTTGTAATTCATCAAGATCCAACCATTGTTCTCACCCGTCTCTTGGACCATGTGCGCCAAGAATCCGGCGACGTCCCTCTTCTTGGTCTCATCGGCGGTGAATCCCTGTGGCATCGGCTTGCCATCGGGCGTGTGCGAGTGGTACTCGTTGCCAAAGTCGGGAAAGTACCGCGCGGCAATGATGAATGCTTCATACGAGTATGGCAAACAGGCGTGTGGGCCAAAGCCAAGATTTGACTTGTAGAAGAAATCGTCCCACTTGTCCTTGGTGAACCAAGTTTCGATTGGTGATTTCGGCTTGTTCAACGGATCACTGGCCTTCTCACACGTGTTCAAATTGATCTTCTTGCCCGATACCTTGCCCACGGCGTAGTCACCCTGTCGCAACAGCTGTGAATTGTGTTCGGGACACTTTTGATTGGTTGGTGGTGGTTTTGGTGTTGTTCTTGTTCCAGGTGCCGACGTGGTGGTAGTGACGGGAAGGACTTCGGAACGACAGTCACACTCCTTACAGACGCGTACAGACGATTTCAAGTCACATACACGCGCCACAGAATTCCAAATTAAACCCTCTGTACACGGCAACTTGCCCGAGTTGAATGCGCCCCCGCCCCAGCACTGCGTGTAGTGATAACAATCACAAACCTTTTGCAAGCCATCGCCCTTTTCAGCGCATATTTCGGCGGGTGTTTTACATGGAACGGGCGTTGTCGTCGGGGCCACAGTCGTTGATGGTTTTCGTGTGGTAGTTACTACATCACCGCAATAATCATCCTCATAGTCGGCGGCGTAACAGTTGACACTTTTCGGGTGGCCATCGAAAAAGTACAACTTAAACGTCCCATCCAAATCAGATCCGTTCATGCCGTCAAAAACAAAACGCATATTGTAACTTTTTTGCGCTTTTATATGCCCATTGTAGCCACGATCACGCGCGACTAGAATCGTACGGCGACAGTTCCAACGCACCTCAGCCTCAGCCGAGTAGACTTCAATGTCCGTGTTTTGAGGCTTGTCAAACACCATCACCTGTGTCCAACCACTTGTCACCTCGTGTGGCACTTGAATGCGCATATGGGCGACGGCGGTGCGACTGGTGCTTCCAATGATACGATTCTTGACCGAGTAATCATTCATCACGCGCAAGTACTTGTCAATTGACGTATACTTCTTGATCACTTCGGGACAGATATCGGCGTTTAAACACGAGCCAAACGTTTTCTTTGGCACCCATATGCAACCATCCTCGGCACAAGTGCACGTGATTTTCGTTTTTTGTTGACGACCTGGTGGTTGTCGGTAGCCCTCTTGGCAACTGGCGTAGCAGAATTGGTTCTTAGAAAAGTCCATGCATGGCGCCCCGTTATTAGGCCCCTCGAACAGTGCATTTCGAAATTCAAACTTAGGGTCTCTACATCGATGTTTCAATATTGGTGGCGTCGTTGTTTTTGGGACTTCAGGCGCCGACGTTGTTGCGTCGACGGTGGCAAGTGCCATTAGCACTAGTCCGGAACCGCGTACCATTTTGGTACGTTTGTTCTCTCTGTCTCTGGTAGGGTCCAATGTTTTTTCAGTGACATTAAATACTTTGGAAAAACACTTCAGGCGGTGGTGGAGGAAGAACATGGTACTAAGTGATATCAGCTTATCAACCGGAACATACTGTTTTCCAAAAATAGACTTCAATTGATTTTAAAAGTTAAAGGCCGTATTGTAATCCGACTTCAGTTTTTAAAACGCCGTTTTTCGATGTTCCTTGCTCGTGCATTTAGCCCAGTTGTCGATTTTTTTGTCTCAGATGGCTATTAAATAGCTATACAGTATGGCCTATACTATATAATTTATAGTCCACATACAGTTTATAATAGGCTATCAGTTCCATATGGTAATTCAGTTCATACGCCAGTTCGACATTGACCATGGAAAATTATTCCACGTCCAAAGTAAACAAACTAAAGTTCGTGCTCAGATATGGTCAAAGTGAGCTCAGTACTTATCATTTGAGTCGAGTGACGAGAAAGAAAGAGAATGAAACTGGCCAATTTCCTACTCGCCTCGAGCGCCCTGGCGGCGCCAACGTCGCAACAAGCCGGCAATGCCGTCGTCCTATCCGGCCAATCGACATTCCGTCCGCCCGGGGCGCAGCTGATTGCGCAAGTTGAAAAGGACAATCGCGACGAGGTCGTTGAATTGATCACCGGGTCACGCGTCGGCTATGAACCGGTCGATATCAACTCGCAGAACTATTTAGGCCGTTCCGTTTTGCAGTGTGCGGCGCAAACGGTGAGTTGCATTTGGATAAGCTAGACAATAGTACGTGTGAGCTAGGTTAATATTCAAATGGTCCAATTACTGTTCGACACTGCCGAGGAACAAGGACTCAGCATTGATTTGAACAATCAAGACTTCTGGGGCAATACGGTTCTCCACACATTGGCGAATGCGCCGGCGAAGCCATTGAAATATGTACGTTTATCTTAAACTCAGTGATACACAAGTCATCACAAAATATTCAAAAGGGCGAACGCGCTACTGACTGGAAGTTGAAACGTCGTTTCGAGCATGCGCACATTATAATGAAATCAGTCTTGCGTCATGGTGCCGATGCGAATCTGGCCAACAGGTGAACACACATTAGTTTTGCATTCGTTTTACTGAGTGAGCAGCTACAATGTGACGCCCCTGTTGACGGCAGCCTCAATTGGCTTCATGGACGCATGCGAATTGCTCGTTGACGCCGGTGCCGATGTTGACTATGTTGCGGAACGTAAGTTCTTTTTATGCTTCCGTATTTGCCTACTCACCTGCTTCGCGATGAAGCAATTCCAAACCGGCCGAATCGATTTGGCGGCTACACGGCGCTTGATCTGGCGGTGACACAGAAAAACTACCTGACGTCTCTTGGCGAAGGCACCTTCTACTATGATCGAACCATTGATTATCTCTGCTCCAAGGGCGCCACCCAGGCCAAGACACCTGATGCCTGCTCAGCATAGTGATAATGAACGTTTATCTTGTTTTGTAATTATTGCACGCGGGATTTTACAAGTAATATCTACCAATATCGCAAGGTCAGCCATAATTTTGAAGCGATCTGTATTATTGGGTCGGTTATACTTCCTTGTTGTCATCAATCTTGTGGCTTTGTAGCAGTGAGTTTAGAAGGATGTAAGTGAAATGCTAGACAATTGAGTTCTTTGCAACACAACTTATTATTTTGTCAATGAACTGTGTTACAGCAACTGCGCATACTTGAGGTATCTGGCACCATCTTTGTTGACATTGTTTAAAACATCATGACACGATGACATTATGTATCGTAAAACGAATCAATTAGGATGGAACTACTGTAGCGTCACAGTCTCCAGCTGCGAAAACAGTAGTCAACTTTGGAAGTCAACGCAAATCAACAGTTTGACAAGTGGCAATCATCCAGTCTAATCTCATTCTGGCGCCGAACCCAGACCGAAGTGGGTGAGCTCACACCAATTGCGGCCCAACCGTTATCAATCTGTGTTCACGCCCACAATGAGCGGGTAACAGTGAACATTTGCGCTTGAACAATGAACAACTTGCGTTAAGTGGTTTGTTTATTTGAAGTTTATTTTATTTTCAGACTTGAACTTTGTCCAGGATAATTGGTTACTTGTTACATCAGAGCAACAGATTGCGCGTGTTGATGATGCTAAACAAGGTGCATGTTAATTAAGACAACAATCGGAAAAGGTCAAACTTACCTTGATTTTTTGATCCAACGCTCTAAATCAGGTATCAACGAGAGTGTGTTTTTTGGATGTAGTTGATTCGTTTCGAAGCGCGAGATCAACGTCTGACTGATTTTGCGCCCAATCAGCTTGAAAATGGAGCGTGCCGTCTCCTGTTGAGTCAATCCCAGCTGGGTTCGGTGATTTCGTAGTTTCTGAAGAGAAGATATAGAGTTGAAACAACGTTTTACAACTTCAGCAAACTAAAAACGGGCACCATGATGTCGTTATATAATGGGTAAACATCATGTGCATTGTGACGTGTGAGGCATTTCGAAATTTTTCTTACCCGTTGAAAGTCAACCATACGTTGACTCGCGGGGAAGCTTGTTTTCTTGGTGTCCTCTTGGAATGACCCACTTGACGATACAGGCACATTGCCGTTCGTATCACATACTTCTTTCTTCGGCTGGATTTGTTGCTGCTCTTTCTGCTTGTGCTGATTACACGGGTTTATCATGTCATGGGACGTGGTGTGACCTTGATTCAGTGATGGCTTTCCTTCGCAAATGTCCTTCAATATTGCGTCAATATCCTCAACGACGCAAATTGTGTCGTTTCTAAAGCCACATGTCAAATTGTGGACAAACATTCCAGTTTAAAGTACCTTGGCGGCGGCGTCGGTGTCGGTGGCGATGGCGTTGGCTGCCGGCAAACAGGCTCGGGCGGACGCAGCAGCCGTCGCAACTTGGCCGAGTGGCCATATGGATGGGGACGTAAGGATGGGATGCTGTGAGCTGGCAATATTGGAGGTGCGTATGATCGAGGTGGCGGTGGTCCCGAGATGACAAAGGATGGCTGATTAATGTGATCATAAACTGGTTCCAACTTAACAGTACAGCTGTTTTGTTCTCTAACTTGCTTGAACGGCATGTAAATTATTTCATCCTCTTGAATTTCTTGTTTCGTTGTTACTGAGTGATGCGGGGGTGGTGAGTCCAGAAACTGAAAGGGATCGCCAACAGTGCTCTCACCAAGTATTTCTTCAATAAAATTCATAATCTGCTGTTCTTTTTGACGGAGAAAGGAGTGCGAGGTGTGCTGACTGGATCTATATGATGTTTGCACTGGACAAATATCAATTTCGACTTTGCAAGTTCGCTCCCCGTTTTTGAAGTGGCGTATCTGGCATTTCGTTGATAGTGTTGATAACCCCATTTCCCGTATAACAACACTAATACTACTGACACACTGACTAAACAGATGTATTATCAGTTGTTCATGGCAGCTTGCTAGTACTAATCTGTAAAAAAAAAACTTGGGAACAGCCTGTATGTCAAATGTGGGCGAGTTAACACGAACAGTTACAGTGTTCACTGTCATAATCAAATGCTCAATACGTATCTTAACAAGACGCAACAATACGTACATTGTGTTGTTGTTGCTGGAAACCAGCCGTTGCTTGACGTAACATCGGGACAAGTCAAAAACCGTATTTATATGCAGTATTCAAAATGGAAACAATTACACACACACACCAGAAACCATGATTTTCGCTCGTTTAGGCGCACTCAAATAGAAATGCACTTCCGACCGTAGTCACTACTCTTTGGTTACAAAACCAAACAAATACGGGATCAGAATGGTCAGCACTTTTGATTACTCACCTCACCATAACTCGATTCCAGTTTCTATGTTATAATATAAAATCACGCCGAAAAATCAAATTCAATACCCGGTACCGTACATACCGTTGCATTTTAACAGTTCACCACCACCACCAGAGAAAACGCCACGTTAACTCATTTTTTCGCAATAAAATAATCGTGTCGAAGTGGCGAACATGTGAACAACGCCTTGATAGGATATGGTCGCGGTTTTGGCGTTGAATTCTTCCGATTGAAGTTGTCAAAGTTCAAAGACACGCCAAAGTTGAGCAACTGTAGTCAGCGTGTGTAGTTGTCAAGCTTGAGCTTCTACGGTTATCGCCTCAATAAAAACTAACACAGGAAAGCCATTTCCGTCAATTCCTGTTTTGCTTTGGCCAGCCACACACTAAAACCACACTTACTCCCACCTAACGTACTTGAACCATTTTTTTACCGTCATTCTAATGCCGGTGACATAGTGTACCCATTTTGTCAATTACGTGGCGTAATTTCATTCAAAGCACACACTTGTGTTTGCTCTCACTAAACGCTCTAGATTGAACCCTCCCCCTAGCAATGATCCATCCCAACCCATATAGCAGTGGAAGCAGAGAGAGAGAGAGTTTACGTTAATCTGGTTTACGTGAACGTAAAAATTAAATTTTATCTCTGTCCTAGTGATTACGACAAAGTTGCGCGTCACTGCATTGCACC
>SCLD01098355.1:0-10968 GCA_004367895.1 Oikopleura longicauda | reverse complement strand
ATCATCTAAATCACGCTTCAATCTTTTCAACTCCTTTGACAAATCGTGGTTTTCAACAGAGACCTTCTCCCAGGCTTCCATAGCTTCGGCTTCCTTTTGCCTATGAAATACAATTATTTAATCATTCCACGTAAATCATTATACAAAAGTCATATGATATGACTCATATCACATGCTTCTACTTACTTGGTTTCCTTGACAATGATATCGTGGGTTCGTTGTTTTTTATCCAAAGTAGCGGCCTTGCGTTGAATAGTTTCCAAATCAGAAGTCATATCGGTGATGTCGTTTTCATATCGGACTTTGACACGTTCGAGTTGAAGAATCTGAGAAAAAATTAAGTTCAAATTTCTTGACTGGATCAAAGTGGTACACCCTGTGGTCTTTTAATCTTACCTTGGATTTAGCAGCAAGCATCTCATCGCCTAAAGAATTTAATTCTGATACGAGTCCCTTGTTGGTTTCTTCGAGTGCTCCAGTCTTTACAACTGCTTCTTCTTCATACTTCTGTCTCCATTCGTTAAGTTCAGTATTGGATTTGGAAAGAGCTTTTTGCATTTCAGATTTGGCGTTAACTTCAGATTCATATTGGTCGCGGGTGAAATCGTAATCCTTTTTCAATTCTTTCATTTGTTTGGCAAGGTCATCCTTAGCAGCAATTTCTTGCTCGTAGGCACGATTGAGTTCATCCTGGCTAGATCACTTTTAATTGGAGAAATCGTCATGAAGACTACATCAAGGGCGAATTTCATAAATTCGAGAGAATATGATTTTACAAAATTCACGTGATATCAGATGAGCAAACAAATTTTTAAAATTTATATAGTATGGCTTCGAAAAATATAAAAACCTTTGTTGGAGTGCGTTAAGTGTTCTGATGGTTTGTTGGTTTTCATATTCGAGATCTGAGAAGGCTTTCTTTTGTTCGGTCATGTCATTTTCGGCATCTTCAAGTTCTTTATCCTTCTTTTCCATATCATCGTTCAACTCGTCAATCTTCTTTTCATTTTCTTTTTTCTCTTCGCTTAATTTCTTGATTTGACGTTCATTATGAACTTTCGATTTGGTGAGCATCTCAATATTACGGGTCATAGTTTCCATTCCATGTTGAGCTTCATCGCGTTCAATTTCAAGACGATTTTTCAATTTGAGAAGATTGTCATACTTTTGAGCAGATTCCTCATTTTCCAAATTTTGACGCTGGTTAATGGTTTCAATGTAAACTTCATGATGAGCCTTTGTTTCTTCAAGTTCTTGACGAAGACGGTTGAATTCAGTTTGTTGAGACTATAAGTTATGATGTTAATTCAGGAAAGCGTGAACCTCACTATAGTAAAAAAAAGAGAATACTGACTGAGTATTACTGAGTTTTAAATAATGAAGGTAGGATATCACGCAAGATTTAAAGAGATTTTGGTTGACATTATGGATATCACCGCAGTCAACAATATGGGGGGTTCTATTTAAGAGTTATTCTGTATAACTTATACATTTGATAAGAAATTGTATCACAATCGATTAACATCGAATACAGTGGTGTGCGAAAGATTGGCAAACCAAAGATTGACGCATTTTTCAAAATTTCTTTCGTTTTTTCGTTTTTTTTGTAATTGTTGAGCAAAAAAACTATTTTTGAATGAGTCATATATATTGCGTCATAGTCAAGTGCAATCAACATTTCAAATATGATGACTGAACGATTTTTGAATTTGGAGTCAAAATTTTGATGACGTCATCAAGTGACGTCATTCGTCTCACTCGAAAATGGCCCTTTTTAAGAATTTTGCGTGCCACAAATTGACGCATTTGAGGAATTTTGAGCACTAGTGAAATGCATCAATCTTTGGCACATCACTGTACTTTCCTATGAAATTATCGACTCGTAATCTTATCTGTTTAGGATGTTTTAAAGTTTTGTACTTACAGTGAGATCCTTGTCTTTGGAAGCATTGTTAAGATTAGCAATTCTCAATTGTTCGAGAGCATCGACGAGATCACGTTCGACATCATCCTTTGTACGGTCAGACTTGCTTCTCAAATCACGTTCGGAAACAACTTCTTGTTCCAACATATGAATACGAGCTTAATCAATCATGTTAAAACAACGATCATTCCGTAAAAAAATCAAAATCGAAAAAAAAAATATTTTTATTTACCTTGAAGATCTTTGATTTTCTTAAGGAGATTGGCAACTTGAGCTTGTTCATCTTCAAGACGAGTGGCTGTCTGTTCATAATCGAATTTTTGTTTTGCCAAACCGTCGGTTAATGATGCGTTATTGTTGGTCAAATCGAGCATACGTTCAGTGGCAGCACGCAAATCTGATTCCAATCTGCTCTTCAAAGCCTAAAATTGAATGTTAGATTACAATACTTTTTCAATTTCAAATTGTTGATATTGACATTTAATTGGTTTTACCTGAAGATTTTCATGAGCCTTGCATTCGGCATCAAGCTTGATAAGAGTAGCTTGGTGTTGGTCTTCGAGTTTGCACTTTTGAAGAGTGAGGTGAGTGCATTTTTCTTCGAGCGCTTGGAGATCTTGGGCCTGAAGTTCAGCTTCACCAGACATGCGATCCTTATCGACGTTCATTTTTCCGACTTGATCCTTGAATCCACTAATGTCCTCTTCCAAATGAGCAACAGCCTTTTCAAGCTGTCTCTTTTCTTCGGCAAGACGTGCGACCGCAGCTGCTTTCTTTTCAAGATCCTGTTGCATGGTATCAAGTTGAAATTGCATATTTTCTTTTTCTTCCTGAAGAGTTTCAACAACATTGGTATTACCATCAAAGGAATCCTTCATTAAAGCAATTTTGCCTTCAAGCATAACTTTTTGATCATGAAGTTGTTCAGCACGGAATTCAGCCTCGTCCAAGACGTCTTGAATTTCGTCAAGTTCAGAGCGAAGATCATTTCTTTCATTTTGCATTTTATTGAAATTCTTTTGATATTCTTCTCTGAGCTTAGTTTCTTTTTCGAGTTTTTCTTTGTTCTCCTTGTAGTCTTCTGCCATTTGTTTCATTTCCTTGGCATTATCTCTCTGTTCGACCAAAGGTTTGATTTTGAAAATGAGCTTCATCCATTCCCAATCCTTCAAATAGTCGAAAGATCTGAAGTTTGCTTGAATAATAGAAGATGCCATAACTTGTTTCTTTTTCTTGAGGAATGCCTTGCGGCTAAGGTTGTAACGCATTCTAGTTTGGAACATGGTCAAAATGGTTGAAATCTTTGCATCTCTGAAATCTTCGAGTTGACCGAGCATACCAGCACGGAAAAAGATCTTAGTGTGACCGAAGCGATAGTTATCAGCCCAGTTCTTGTCGATACCTTCCCAGTCTTTTTGAGCAATTGAAGCCATAAGATCTTCAGTGGCTTTTTTACAGTCTCCTGGACCGTCCGGGCAGACATTTGGATCAAGAATTCTATAACGCTGTTTGAATTCATCGTATACGACTCTGGATGGGAAACCTTTACGGCAAATACGAATACCTTCCAATACACCATTACATCGGAGCTGATGAAGAACGAGATTACAATCGGTAAAACCAGCACGTTTGAATTCGTTAGGAATGAGACAACGGACGAAATGAGGATCTGTTGATCTCAAATTGGTCAATAATCTGTTCAAACCTTCACGATGAAGACCGGAAACAGTGACGAAGGCGCCTCCCTTGGCACGCTTACCACCTTTACCTTTACCACCCTTTGGTGCATCTTCTGGTGATGTATAAGAATCCCAAATTGTACGAACGACGGATTCTGTGGAGGACTTGAAGAGTTGAACAACTGAATTGTTCAATGGATCCTTGTTCTTGAGGAGCCAATCGGTAACATTGTAACCAACAGTACCGGCGTAGTGACAAATTTCAAAGTGAGCTTCATATTTTCTCTTCATGTTTCGTGGTTTGATCAGCTGTGGACATTTTCCCAAATGTTGTTTAAACAATTTATCACGGTAAGTCATATCAGTGGCCTTTGGAACAATACATTCTTCTTCCAACATTGAGAGGACACCAAGTGGTCGTTCAATTAAATTAATGGTAGCTTCTAAATCCATTCCGAAATCGATGAAAACCCAATCGATACCTTCTCGCTTGTATTCTTCTTGTTCAAGAATAAACATGTGATGATTGAAGAATTGCTGAAGCTTTTCATTTGTGTAATTGATACAAAGTTGTTCAAATGAATTCAAATCGAAAATTTCGAATCCAGCAATATCCAAAATACCAATGAAAGTTGCTCGTGGGAGATCTGTTGACAAGGCACGATTTACGATGGCAACAATCCAGTTGAAAAGACGTTCGAAAATGGCTTTTGTAAGGGCACCAAGGGCGTAGTTGACCTGTTCCAAAGTTTGACCTTTGACAACATAGTCACCACCGACCTTGACACGTGGGTTGCAGAGTGCTTTAGTGTAAGCTTCAGCATTAATACCCAACATTTCAGCGGCAAGAATAGCATCATCAAGACCATCAGGTTCAGCTTGTTCTTCTCTTGGCTTTTGTTTGAATTTCATGTTACCACCATGCATTAAACCGGCAACAATTTTGTAAACGGCATCCTTTTCTCCTTTGTTGAAACCCAAAACATCGAAAGAATCATCAGTTGCAGCCAATTCTTCTTTATCGTCAATAGACTTGACAGTGATTTCACCGATAGAACAATATTTATACATTGTTGGATCTGTGCTGACTTTACACATTTCGTTAATGTCTGGACGAGCACCGGAACAAATCTGGTAGAAAATGTGGTAATCTCTTTCCACACTTTGTTGGAAAATGACACGTGACTTTTCAAGAAGATAAGTATCAATATCACCAGAAGACAGTTTACCAGTAGTACCAAAATGAATTCTGATGAATTTACCGAAACGGGAGGAGTTATCATTACGAATGGTCTTGGCGTTACCGAAAGCTTCCATGGCAGGGTTAGCCGCTACGATTTGATCTTCAAGGGTACCACCACCTTGAAGGGCTGGAGCGTCACCAGAACCCTTTGCACCCATGGCGGCAACGAGAGCGAAATATGACAAAACTTTCTTTGTATTGACAGTTTTACCAGCACCAGATTCACCAGTAATCAACATAGATTGATTTTTTCTGTTGATTAACATGTCAGAGTATGCGTTGTCAGCAACAGACCACAAGTGTGGAGGCATTTCAGTTTTTCTTTTACCACGATAACATGGGACAACATATTTGTCATATACTGGAAGCATTTTGTATGGATTGACTGTAACACAGAAAAGACCAGAATAAGTGTAGATCAAGAATAATTCGTAACGGGCCTTCAAGTTATAAACGACGGTGGCTTCGGAAAGATAAGTCATGTTGGCCATATCTTCACATAATTCGTATTTGGGGGGATTTTGGGGATCAATAGCATCTTCTTTGTAGGATTTTTCTGTACCATCGGCGAGTTCAACGACTTTTTAAGGCTTTTTTATAATCCAAAAACAGTTTGCTATGCGAATACAATTAACTCCGATGTTTTTAAAATCTCGGAAATGAGCTTCAATGAATATAAAATTGCTGAAGTTTGTTAAGTTTTAAGCCATTTCCTTTTTGGCCATCCTTTTCAGCCTTCTTATCGAGCAAAGTGGCCTTTTGGTAACCTTCTTCTTTAGATGGGACCCACACGGCTGAACGACCGGGGAAATCTCTGGATCTGATTGTTAATAAATCACTATCTGCTAAACGGAGGTAGATTGCCGCCGCTTGGGCTTCATCTGGATTCCAACTCGCCATGCTTAAATCAATATGAGATCATATCAAAAGTATGATATAATACGTCCCATACAGTTATATAGGTCAGGTCACATATGTTTGTACATATTAACGCTGTAACAGTTAACATTCTAACGTGAAATAACGACATTTCTTGGACTGAATTTAAAGCTTATAAAATCTTTGAGTTTTGGTAAAATTTTTTAGGCTAAAGGTTCATTTTTTACGTAATTTTAAATTATGTCCCGTATTCACTCATGGGTTCTGATTTATTTGTTAAGTCCGGGTAATTTAACACTTTCTACCTTTATCAAACGGCTATCGAATTGAACGTTCTCTTCGAAAAAAAGGTCCTAACTTATTCCGGCCTATTTTGCATATCTATTTTTATATTGGACGGATTTGCACATTAACGCGCACAGAAATAACACTATGAATGTACTGTTATTCTCTGATTTTGATTATAAGTACTGCACGATGACGTCATCGGACGTGACTCACCTGGTCGGATTCTCTCAGAGACAGAGAGTGTTCTTCGTACAGATCTCTTAAACTCTGCCGGGGGCGAAATGGACAAAAATTGGTCGAAGACTTTGTCAATTGAGGGGTGATAAGTATCTCACTGACTAAGACTATCTCGCATTTCTCCAACAGGGACCTTTTTGCATTTAGTCATTATCAACTGACTCCTCAACAGAAGAGAAAATGGCATCAAGTACCTGTTCAGGATCATTCTGACCCTTCTGAAGAATTCTTTTTACTACCACTCTCAAAGGAACTTGACCTACATTTGTGCCTATGTTCAAATAAGTCACATAAAAGAAATATGAGAATATAGACTTTATTATATAGTCCATATTATATGATATAAGTTTTTTATATCTCGCAATGCCAAGTTGCCAACCCTCAAAATGCAACGTTAGCAGTTCTCAGTTACGTCTATTCAAGATACATACGTATTTTGAATCTGAAGTTTGACCGAAATTAGACCGGAAGTAATGATCCTGGTATTTCATCCCTTTTGATCAAAAAAGTAAATTTGGTTTATATTTGGCACTGCAAAGTACCCATTTAAAGTTGTGGCAACCCTTGACAAAATCAGAATCCAACTGTTAAATGAATGGCCCATGCAAAGTGGTGGTCCGCCTCGAACACTATCATATGTTGTTAACTTTAGAGTTTATAAAATGAGTCGATTTCAGAAAGAAGCACGCTTGAAGCGAATTCTAAACGGAGATGACTGTTTCAAATTGACAAAATCTGCCCAAGATGCTCTCCGTTACAGGTTTTATAACTTGCTTATGAAAAATTTCGTTAGTCCGACCCGAGAAAGTTCAAATCCTCTCTGGAGTGTCTGGACGAAAGCCCGATACGTTTCATTCATTTCCAGAATAATGTCAATATTAAGTGAATATAAGACAACCAAATTCCAAACGGAAGGGATCAGTGAAAATGCCTATGATCCAGTTAAGAAACTCAATTTGGTCGATATAGAAGTCAAATATGATCAATTCAAATGTCCTTCAATACCCCGGCGTCCCGTTTTCATAGATGCATCACGTGCAGGACCTTCAGACAATCTCAATAACGCATACAAATCTATCTCCTCTTCAAAATGGTACAAGTCGTCAGAAAAAAATCTTAGGATGGTTTGAAATGTTCAGAATTTATATAATCGATTTCTGACATTGGGAATCTCGTTCTGTGACCGATCAAGTTCGATCTGTTATTGAAAGGGCGTTTTATTTCATCGTGAGTTCTTTCTTTTTGAAATTTTCACAATAATTTGAAACTATTGAACATCGAACTTTGAAAAGCACAATGACGGAGAATATCCTAACACGACCAGAACCTGTATCGTATAGGCGAAGCATCAAACACATAATCTACCCGGACATGACACACCTAATTCCTCATAAGCCTAAAGACGATTTCAACGATGATAATCTCAATGAAGACGATTTACTAAAACCTGTTGATCAATACTTGGCTGAATGTCAAGCCAACGAATATAGAAAGTCAAAAAATATTTATTCTTAACATTTTTTCAAATAACAAATACTTGTGAATTTATTGTTTTTTATGGGTTGGCAGCCATTATCCCTTCGATCCATGATTTATAGTCAAAGACTTCTCCGTAGATACCAGGATATCCCTCCAAGGCACATCCAACACCCCAGGATACGATTCCATTTATAGTTGCTTTACCATTTACATTGCAAACGAGTGGACCACCCGAGTCTCCTTGGCAAGCATCAGCACCAGCATCGGTCAGACCATTTCCATCGGTATCAGGAAGACCTGCGCATAGTTCATCCGAACCAGATAGCTCAATATCGGGTTGAGAATTCGTGGCACAGTACGTGTCGGACATAATGTTTACACCTTGTGAAAGTAATTTATCAGAAACTGGTCCATTTGAGCTTGTTGTTCCCCAACCAGCAGTCCAACAAGCATCACCATGAGTAGCAGCTTGATCTGGCATACATGCAGCTGCAACACAACTGGCCCCACAACCGACACTTGCACCTTGAGTGAAGATAGAAGAAGCCGTTTTGATGAGACAAACATCGAAATTGGTTGCGCATGTGTTGCATGTTCCTGCATATGTTTCATGCATGAAAATTTGTTCAGCTTGCATTGAAAATTCAGTTGCATCGGCTCCAGTTTGATCATGATCACCGAAATGTAACGTAGTGCTTGATGTTTGAGCACCCTCACAACAGTGAGCTGCTGTCAAAACGTATTTATCGCTGATAATGGTGCCACCACAGAGGCCATTGGTGATGTCCAGGCGAACGATCCAAGGCCAAGAATTGACCCCAGCTTCGACTCCATTGACGATTCGAGTTCCACTTCCACATGTTGTAAGCCCAGATGCTATTGTTTTGGTCAAATCTTGAAATTCATTAACAACCGCGGTTGTAACTGGTGCAGTCGTAATGGGAACTTGGGTTACTGGTGGTTGAGTGACCGGGGCTTGAGTGGCAGGTGCCATCGTGATTGGAGCAGGTGCAGTCGTAGTAGCGGCTGGTGCCGATGTTCCACTCCCATCAACGGGTGTTGAACCATCGGAGCAAGTTACACCAGTGGCTGTGATCACAGTGATCCCCGTTGCGCAGTGAGTCCCTGTTGGATCACCTGTGACTGGTGCCGGGTTGCTCACTGGAGCAGATCCAGAATTATCACAAGTCAAAGCTGTTATGGCTGCAGCGTCCCAAAATGATCGTCTCGCTATCCACCCACATGTTCGTACTCCATTATTCTGAAGAAATTCATCATTAATATTTGTCTATAAGATTTTATTTTGAGACTTACACCTCTGGGACATTTGCATTTCATTTTCAGCTTTTTGCCTCCTAAAATCTTTCCGCCGTTGGGACAAGTGGCAATGCAGGTGTTGAATCCCTTCGAGTTCAGCGAGCATGAAAAATTGACGTTTGCGTCATTTGATGAGGGTGTTTCTGGAGTACATCCTTGGCATTCTGATAGCTGTTGTTTCCAAAAAAATCCAAGTTTTCGTCTCCATCGACATCGAATTCGTCTTTTACCCATGGCTACTTTGCCGGCTTCACAAATCTGCATACATGTGGAACCGTCACAAGAAACACTGGTTACACCAGATGGATATGGAAGTAACGAGGGACAAAGTTGCCAATCTGCCGCGGACTTTACTCCTACCGGGAACCCCCATCCAGATTGTGATTTTTGACCCCATCGAAGTGCAGTTGATCTGGCTTCATAATAATTTGGTTGGACCCAATCACTTGCTGATATCACAGATGCTAATTGAAATAACTTGTTTTGATATTTGACGAAATTCAAATTTCTCTTAAAAAAGTCTTGCAATCAAATATCTTTCCTTCATCGTATGTTTTGTCCAAGACTTATCGACTTGTGAAATAATGATGAAAGCAATCGAGCTCGAATCCAGTTCTTGTTGAATATTTTCAAAGGGCAATGTATTTATAATCCTAATACTCGCATAATATTTTATGCAGATTTTTGATAATTTTATATTGGAATTCAGTGAAATATGTGATGAATCATAGATTATATTTTATATATCATGACAGAAGGCCAATCACTAATTTTATACATTTTGGAGGCGAAAAATCGTTCTTTTTGCCCGGCAGTTATGCTTCAAATTGTTAACGTCGGGAGTTTAAGATATCACATGAGTTATGAAAAATGAGTCATGTGACATTACCAATTTACTTAGTTAATGAAAATTGCAAACAAAGTGTGAAATTAATTTTTGATAAGCTGCTGATTTACCATCATGATCGTCATAGTTGAAATAAAAACGACGGTTCGAAAATCGAACTCAAAAATCATTTAATGGGATGGAAGGTGAAAATCAAGGTAACCTTGACAATTTTGAAGTGAAAAAGCTTCAACTTTGATTTATTTTAGAGATCAAACTTATTAGGAAGCTTCAATCGGCAAACTGTATGTCAAACTCATGTTACTCGAGATGAGCAATCGAACCCAGACAATATTATTGAAAATCAGAATGAATGCAACTTTCAGATATCATTCGCTGAATTTGTTCAGTTTTTGAGGTGAGAACATAAGGCATTAAAGCTTTTAAGTACAGTCATTCATGAAACTTTCTCGTATTTTTCGATTTTCCCAAGTCAATAAGTTGAGGTTAGACAAATCTCTATTGTCACATTTTCTGGCATATACTTTTTGATCAACCAGCTGTCAAATTTATTCTTTAGAGCCGCGAATATCGATTAATCTGAAGGCTGGGTAATAGCGGTACTATTTTCGAACAAAAAAAAAATTGGCTATTCGAAAAATTGACCATTTAATGCATAGATAGTTTCGAACAAAAAAAAAATTGGCTATTCGAAAAATTGACCATTTAATGCATAGATAGAAAAATTTTCGGGTAAAAGTTGTTTTTCGCCATCAATGATTTCACATTTATTAATTCACATTTATAATTTCACATTTATTACCCAGAGCCCCCTTCAATTTCCTGTTCAAGTTTTTGTTGAGTGTTTTCCCAGTATATATACGGTCGCCATGTTTCTCTCCCAATTTTTTCTTCAGTTCATCACTTACTTTTTTGACGAAGGGTGCATTCATAAAGTTGCCTTTTCTTAACGGTTCTTCATAGTTTTCTCCAGTATAAATTTCTCTAGCAATTTCTCTGATGAAAGTAATCTCTACTGACTGCATAATAAACTTCGGAGTTTGGTATGAATCGTTCTTCGCCCAAATCGGAAATT
>SCLD01098344.1:0-10975 GCA_004367895.1 Oikopleura longicauda | reverse complement strand
TCGCGATGAAGTGTTAGCGCGTGAATGGACAAACAAGAAAATGAGCGATTCGCGATGGAATGGGGCGACACTGACCGATTACTGTCTGACGCAGATAACTAACAATCGACGTTATCTGGGACAACACTATCCGGCACTTAGATCGTGGCTATGTGGCGAAAACAACAACGACCCGGACTGTATGGAAGAACTGCCCGACTTCGATCAATATAACTGACTTATATTTTGTTAGACTTGGTCTGACTCACTTGTTTATATAAAGTGGAGATGAAGACTATAATAAAGCTCAATAAAACTCCTCGTCATTAAATTAACGGATGCTCAGACTTAGCTTTCGGTGTATGTTCACAATTGCCCCAATACAAAGTTTTTTATTGCGACATTGAAGTTGATTCTTGCCACGGTTCAATCTGATTAGCTTTTTTCTTGTCATTTTGACTGGCTACTTGTAGCGTGACAACAGAAGCCATGGCGTCAACACGTGTTTGATCAAGCGCGCGAAACATCGCTGGATCCAGTGACATAATGCGCAGAAAAACAATTGACGACAGTAAAACCATGCAAACGCCCATGCCCAGTTGCGAGTAAAAGTAAACGTCGACTGTGGCGTTAAGTTGGACAGCGGAAATAATGTAGCGTTGACTCCATAATACTGTCAGACTGAGTGTGTTTGAAATGGCGCTGAACATGCCCCGCACATTAACCGGATAACAAAAGTTGAGATTGGTAAAGAAAACGGATTGCATGAAGCTCATTAGAAGTGATGGCATCAATAGGAACAGCCAAACATTCGACATGCGAATCGATCCGGCCAGTAGAAAGAAACTGACTGCTTGTAAGACAAAGACAAGTGTCGAGTATTGTAAATCTTTGTGTTGTCCTTTAAATCGTGTATAATTCCACAGTTTGATGGTATTGTTCATTATGACGCCAAACACTGGTGGTATTAGAACGCTGAACGGATTTAATTCAAAGCGTACTGAAAATATAAAATAAAAATAAACCTTGTTATACCACGTGTCAGATCATATTGTGATTGTAATGTTCCATATCCGATCTCCGCTGCATTTATCGAGTTCTTCATCATATCATTTGCCACTGTCAGTGCTAGTGTAAGTGCGTAGTGCACCATTATTTTCGTCAAAACATGTGACCAAAATACTGGCGATCTCATTATACCAAGACACTGACGAACTCGCTCAAATAGTGACTTTTTCGCACCTGCCGGACGAAAGATCGACATGCGTTCACTCCTTAGAACAGTGATAAAATTCGGACAGTCCTCTGGGTCAGTCACTGAGTGCCATGGAAAGATAATCGTCGTAACGATAAATGACAGTATTGCCAGACCAAACCAAGTGTAAAATATTTGAGAGCGAGTGACCAGACCATTGTTGACCAGGGCTAGCCAGCCCTGGGGTACGATTGAGCTTAACGACATCAAACCCGATCCGAGATTGACGAGAAGACCGGTCTTAGTTGGATATAATGAACATAGTGTAAACGTATTGACGGCCAATGCCAATGCGACTGGGTGATGCAAAACCCAGACGTATTGCAAGAGCGCGCCACTCTCTGGGGTCGATATGGCCAATAATAAATAACTGACAATAATTAATATATAACTGATGGAGCGGCTGACGCCATAACTGATGAAATCGTTGATAATGCTCAACACAAGCATGATTGGCCCGGCTAACATCATTGAAAAGTTGAATATTTGGCTCAACTCGGTCGCCTGCTTGGCAACACCATTCTGACAATCCAAATCATCATCATGACAATTGAGAAAAAATCCCTCGTCTTCTAACATTTGCCGAATCGAGCTCCAGCCGATAATCAAGAGGCTGTGCAGGATTGTATCGATGTAATAAATGATAATTATTTTCAATTTACGCATTCTCTCTGTCTCGTTCTTGTTCTGACACACTACGTACGTATGGAGAGGCGGATCGTTTGATGTTGAGTTTGATTTTTATGGCGAAATAATAATTTAACTGTATTCAAGCATGTCTGAGGCTTACAATAATTGAGTAAGAATCAGTTAAAACACTTTTAAGTGCGCAGACCATGCGGGTAAGACGTGTTACTTTTTGGTACTAAGTCATCACTTCAAAATGACAGTCAAGCTAATCAGAATGTTAAATTCGCTCACTAGGACCATTTTATTAATTCGATATAAAGAAAAGCGTTTGCAAATGTACTTATTTCATGAAAATATTCTTCAGCAGGGGATAACAGTCGGCTTCCTCCTCGCCATGAAGATCAACCCGAGTAAGGGTGCTCATGTCGTATGCTTTGAAAATAGTTTGTTAAGGTTCAGATTCGTCTCTCACCGATCACGTTGAGTGCCTCCTCGATTGCCCACGATGAATTGAACGAGGCACGCATAAAGTGTAGAATACCATGGTCAACGGAATTGATCTGTAATAAGAGAGATTATGCGTCAAGATGTTCATGATACACTTACAGACGATATGAAAGTTGACACTTGAAGAGCATACTGGCAGCGTGCATTACTCGCCGCCAAATTTAGAATTTTCACGTTGGCTGTCAACGGCAGCATAATCAACTGTTCAATTGTCGCCTCCGACAAGTGAGTCGCATTGTGCATGATCTGGCCAATTTTGGCAAGTCGCAATTCGCCGTCCATTCGCAGTAAATCGTCATTGCCGACAATCATACCAATTATCTCGATCTCCGTTTGCTTGTTTCGTTTCAGCCATTGATAGGCTTTTTCCTGGCGCGTAATAACGTTGATGTGATACTGGCTGTGGTCGTGCCGGTCGCGTTCGTGCCGGTCAACCATCTCATTATCATAATAGTCACTGGCGACTGATGTTTTGTCGCATATGCCACTGATGCCGTTTAGTATGGGCGTTAATACACCATCGTAGTAGACTTCAAAACGGATTTGACAGAGCAAGAGCAGTCATAAGTACAATAGAGTGTCAAACCCGTGCGTGGCAAAAATGGCAACGCTGGTGACAAAGTAAACAAATAAGACGGTGGTGAAAATGGCATGGCCAATCGACATTTTTGCCTGGCGCTCTCTCAATGTGACTGCTCAGACGACAATGCTTCAGAACTTACCAGGTTATATCATATTTACGGATCGACGCCTTTAATTTAATCGAGAATAATAATCGAGATCGCCTGAGATCAAAGCGACATACATGTATAGTCACTGTCGTATTATAACGAGGGGTGTTTGATGCGTTATTTGAGGGATCGAGCTCGTTATAATAGCTCGATAGGGGACTTCATGACGAACTTACAAATTTTTCTGATAGTCGTTTTTGAATTTTACAATGAGTTCCGAAATAAAAGGCAAAATTGATAACAGCTTTATTCACTTCCAATGCAAGTAGAGAAAAAGGAGCATGAGAAATGCTGATCCGAGTAGCTGAACATAACAAAAAAGGTTTTAACACTTCAAATTCAAGGGTAATTTATAAACCTGCTGAGCGCCGCACTCACAATTGGGGAATTCGTTGCACTTGTACCAGGCAACCTTTTTGCAAGAGTCGCTAAAAGAACATTTATGATTAGTCAACTCGTTACTCAATAGCTCACATTGCATTTTGCCAACTCTCCTGGTACCACTCGCAAGTGTAAGTAAAATCTTTAAAAATGCCGTCTACCATTTTCTCTTTACCCTTAGAAATGATGCTAATTATGTTGAACGGGGCAAGATAGAGTCACAACGAGTAGCGCACAATTACCGGGAAGTACTTATTCGATAATTACAGACGAGAGAGAGAATTTTGGCCTTCAGTACTTGGAGTCTTCAAAAACACTTCCAAATCGCCAAATATTGTTTAATCTCAACACAAACAGTACCACGCCGCATAGACGTTGCAAAGTAATAGAGTAGCATCAAACGAGAATGTTGCTTCTAATTGGCTTAGTATTTTCGCTGTCCACAGCGCAACAACAATTTTTTGACGATGATGATTTCAATTATAGTAATGAGGGCGATGATACACAAAACCAACAACAGTGCGATGTTGACGAGTACTTCGCGCCACAGCCAGTGAACGGTCAGTGCGTCAAGCCAAGTCAGGAGTGTTTTATCATGGCCGAAGTGATGCCAGACGAGTCGAAATTTGTGCCGGAACGAACGGGGAAATGTGTCAGCGTCAATACGTGTGCGCAGTTTGACTATAACAATGATGAGTTGGAGCTGTGCACGATGTACCAGCCCGGGTATAATCCGTCGCCGTTGGATGCGAACACAAATTACATTGGTTTCGTCTTTGGCGCCGTTCAAAAGGGCCGTCAACACTTCTACAATGATAAAGCATTCAGGTATAAATGATCTTTAATTTTCAACAGTTTAACTTATAATATAGAACACACACGTTCAAGAATGGACGACGATTCAAGCATGCTACCATTCGCACCGGGTACACAATCATTAAAGACTCGAGCTACTTAATGCGCAAGTTCAACGTTCATCATGTGTAAGAAGTCGTGTTCGCTCTAAATTTACTCACGCATTTGACGTCTTTTAGCGAACAACTGTATGAAGCCCTAATCGAGGACTTCTTCGGTCGCTCTATCGATCATCTGGTCAAGCGACAGCGTCTACGGTTGCATGGATGGGCCTTTTCGTATCGTGCTCATTCGTTCGGCCAGCGAAGAGCGATTTGTGATTTTGACTTTAAACCAGCCCCGGTCAAACATAATGGAATTTTCGGCCCAGTCCTTGGCGCCGACACGGACAATGGGTTTCGATTGGCGTTAAACTACATGCGTGCCTTTGACACTAATCTCGCCTATTTCAAAGCATTGAGCCATTTCCGCAGTTATCATGAAACGAGTGAGTACTTGGGACAGTGCATTATGCCTACAACGTCTACTACGACGACGACAACGACGACGACTACATCGACTACAACGACACCGCCGAGAGGAGATGTTAGAAGCTTCGAGACGACTTCAGACGATTGGATTTCAGATGACGCGTCAAGTGGTGGATTTCAGTTCAGTTATGAAGATGTCAGTTCAACTAGTACTAGTAGTAGTACAACATCAACAACCACTACTACGCCCTTTCGACAACGACCACCGCGACAACCACGCAGACCAATGGCAGTCTCACGACCAGAAACATGCGCGGAGATAGGCAAGCCAGAGGAAGAATGTTCAGACCCGCATCCGACTTGGATCGGGTTTCCTCGTTGCTACTGTGATTAGTGCCAATGACTTTGACGAGCTTACTGTTTAAACTGTATATTAAACGTGGTCAACTGGTGTTGTTTGGTCTTCTTTATAATTCAGATAATCGCCAGAATCGCAAATATTAGAACTCCGTGGCAAACATACTTCATTAAACGCGAGAAAGTATATTTATTTTCGCCCCCTTTGCTTTTTTCGCCGTCATTTATTAGTTTTTCTCTCATTTTAACTCGAAGTACGAAAGTTGAAAAAAAAACATGAACAACTCAACCCCAAGCTAGAACATTTCGTCGACACTCACTCGACAATAGTGATCCGTGCAATAAGGTCCAAGACCCTGGAAAGATAACTGAAATAATCAAGAACCATAATAGTTTAACCATAATAGTATAACCTTTTTTATCACGGAAGTACCACTTTATTTATCTTCCAAGTCAATAAAGAACAACAGTGGAAAAACGTACTTCTTAAGCAACATGTCTTCTTTCTGTTTCGTGCATGTTATTTGGTTCTCATCAACGATGCAATGTTCGTTGTATAGTTCACCTGAACCACCTACAATAACAAACTTTGTGCCGTCAAATATAGCCTGGAAATTTGTCCGATTTGACGCCATTTTCCCGAACTTTCTCCATTTCAATGTGGCGTAGTCTAAGCGGCCGATTTGTTTCGGAGTCAGTTTACCACCAAGTAGAAAATAGGCATCGTAATAAGCGACAACTGTTGCTTCAGACACCTTTTCAGCTGAATTTTGATTGAAGTGATCAAGTTTTTAGCCAACAACTACATACCATAAGGCACGTCGTCAATTAAAGTCCATTTGCCATTAGGGGCTAACAGTTCAGCTTTGGCATGATTTTTCTGTACGCCGCCGGTATGGCCAACGGCAAGTATGTTGACTGTTCATTCAGATAAATATTTGTCGGTCAAAAATAAAGACTTACAATTGTTCGATGCAATCGAGTTACTGAAATGCGGAAACCTTGATTTGCTCTTGATTTTGGTGAATCTGTCAACTGGACTCCTTGCTGACATGCACTGTTCTAAGTTTGATTGCCTTAAACGACGACGGTCATACCAGAAGCACAAGTAGATTTGATTCTTCATGATGGCGCAGCTGGGTCCTAGCATACGCACTGGAAGTCTTCCAATATTTTCAACTTTCCATTTTGTCACTCTCACTGAGGAAACTCAATCCGATAACATTGACATTGTAAATAATAAGTGTCCCCCGTTCCTACTGAGATTTGCTTCGTGTGAAGCCCCCCGCCAAAAACGTAGTGCTTGTTCTCCCAAGTTATCCCACATGACGAGCGCACTTCTGTGTTGTCTCCATACTCAAAGTCGTCGTTGATGGCAACACCAGTTTCATTAAGTACAAGTGTGTCAAGGCCAGACTTGAGCACGAGAATACGTGACGTGATTGATATGGGCGGATAAATTGAATAAGGCGGCACAGTAAAGGTCGTACTAGTCGTCGTACTAGTTGTCGTACTAGTTGTCGTTCTAGTAGTCATACCAGTAGAAGAACTAGTAGTAGTACCTGGTAATAAAATACTAAAAAATATGTTAACAAGTGCATGTTTCACCTAGTGGTTCCGCTGTGGTGGAGACTACAGTTAAGAGACTTGAACTTGTGGCAATGGACGTTGTCAGCGGTATCATCGTGGTGAGCAAACCGTTCGCATCTACTGGAAAACTAAAAACCTAATTAATCATGTGTATTATTTTGACCTTGTTCTCCCGGCGTCAACACGAAAAACAGCGTTAGTCCGACTTCAGTAAGCAATGTCATAATGATAACAGTCCATATAATACGTTTTCGCCGTTTAGACTTTATTGGCACCTCTGAGATTTCATCGTCTAGACTGTCATGGTCCGACCACTGTGGTTCCATCACCTTTGGTTTAAATTTCTCACTACCACAAACAGAAATGAACGACTTTTATTTCAATTTGTCTACCGATAGTTGCTACGTGACAGGTTTCGCGATAAGTTATCTAGTGATAAGTTATCAGTGACGTAGATTATGAGATTATGATTTTCAGACACATCATGGCAACATTTGAAGGTGGTTGCTTTATGGCGATTGACGGTGGTTTGTAGTATGTATACAGAAGACAACCTTCTTATAAGGCTGTCTACTGTATACAGCTTAAAATATAGGCTCGCTCCGGTCTAATTTCCCTCGAGAAATAGACATGTTCTGAGCGCTTATATAAACTACTGTCGCCTCGAACCGAGTGAGCTAGTTGTCAATAATAAAATGAAGTAAAAAGAACATCCCCTTTTCGTTTATATATCAAGCAGTGCTCTGACTGCACAGGTTGCCAGTTCAATGCATTTGAATTGTATCAAAGTGGCAAGAACTCGGTTCGAGGGTAACATTCTGGGTACATATCACGTCAGGTGTGTCTCTTTAATTATGGTCAACTGGTGGGCAATACGTCCATTGACAGGCTCTACACGTCACAACTTGACTCATTTCAAACGTGAAGACGGTTTAATATTTGAACCTGATGGAATGGCAAACGAGTGGCATTTCAAACCAGTCGTTCACATTGATATCAGTAACAATGGAGTGGTGGAGGCGTACAACTCAATGGGTTATGCTAACCGAGCTCATAGCGATAATTGCATGTGCGTTTATTCGTTTTATGATGTCATAAAGCTGCTTTTGGCGAATTTAGTTGTCCAGTTTACAATCTGGTTGCTCGGCGCCACAAGTTCAACTTTGATGATATGGTGTTTATTAGCAGGAAAATTTAAATGTGTCAATTAATTTTTGAATATTCGTCTTTGTACCATGATGATGATTTGATCAATAATAAACACATTTACATTAAAAATAGGTACAGTTCCGTGGGAAAATGAACTTAATTAGTTTAAACTCAAACTCTGGGACAAGTTGGGGTCGGACCTGGAAATAGTCCTGATGGCCTTGATTGGGGTTACTTTTGGGCATTTTGGCCGATTTTTGTTTGAACCAGCTGATGGGCGGTTTGCTAACTTGGCGATGACAGACAAATTGATGAAAGTGGTTCAACATGGGTGGATTTATCGAGGAGGAAGACGATCTAGATCGTGACCTTTTTGCACCAGTTCCGTGCAAAAGGGGACCGGACCTCATTGCACGGTGCAATAAGGGCGTGCAATAAGGTCCAAGACCCGTGAAAATCATTTTGGTACTTGATGTTCAAAAGAGTGTACTTGATACGTCCCTGACGTAACAATGAATCGTTCGAATCGACGATGTAATAATATATTTTACACAATTAATAACATTTTGATTATTTTTTTCTCGAATTTGTTGTATAAAACATCTTATTTCTCTTAGATTCATTTTTTGAAACATCTTTTTGAAACATCTTCTGTTGCTTCGCGTTCGCGAGTGGGATTATATGGCCCTGTCTAAGTTTGATTATCGTCGGACACAGATCGCAACGTCGCCGGGTAACTTAAATAATTTTCGCTATTTAAAATGAACCTTTTTTTATTTATTAGTTGGCTTCTTGGCCGTCGGCTCTCATATGCCAGGCAACAGAAAGGCCGAGATTTATGAATTTGACAACCGCGACTGGAAAAACGTCGACGACTATCCCTTTGGTAAAATACTTATTGGTTATTATGCCATGGTATATGTTCCAGCGGCAAAAGCCTACTTTGTCATCGGCGGATGGGACGCCGCCGATGAGAACGAAGCTGGCCCTGCGGTGGAGACAATTGGCATGTTCCGAAATGACATCTGGACTAAAGCGGGCCGTTTGAACACGGCGCGTTATGTTAGTTTTTGCTATTTTTTAGTTTCAGAATTAAGTATTCAACTTTAAGTATCATACAGCTGAATGGGCAAATGGAGCGTTGATCGTTGCCGGTGGTAAAACCGTATTGTCGACTGAAAAGTGCACGTTGAGTGAGAGAGGCCGATTCACTTGCGTAGACATTTCGCCAACACTAAAATATTACTCAGATTGCGTCTCGTTCGTTGTTGAATCAACTTATTGCGTTCAAAGATAGTCTGCTCGTGGCGCGCACCTTAACTGAAACCAGAATCGACATCCGACCTGACAACCAAAGCTGTTTTCATCTAACTCAGAAATAAATCGTTAGTAATAATCACTCTAACAATTATTGTGCAGCTGAAGAATAGTAAATAATGAGAAATTACAGTTCGTTGACAACTTAAAAAACTGAAATATAAATTGACATCAACTTTTACTGTGTAAATTACAATTGAGCTGGGAAATAGTTTGGGAAACAGAGGAAAAGGCCTCAAATAAATTAAGGAATACGCCAGTAATATTGACTTGTGGTTAAATAATTATTACAGTTTTATTTCGAATCATTTATTTAAAAATTGGCAATCAACTTAAGTTTACAGGTTCGGAACATGTATGCAGGGTACATGTTTCGTCATCGCACGATATATACATCTACGTTGACTCTACTTGCTCGGTAGTTTCGAACGCAAGATGATCCCATAGGGCACAGCCACGATCCAGCTTGGGACAGCTTGGCTCTAAGTTGCTGCACTTCTTGTCAAACAGATCACAGTAGAACTCTGTTTTCGAGTAGAAGTAGTAGTCGCCATAGTAATAATAGTCACCAAGAGTAAATCGTTTTTTAATATTCGCTGCCACACAGCGCGCATCGTCATGGCATACGAGGGGTTTTTACAATTCCGGTGTCTGAACTTAAGTTAAGTACGTCGTGAGACTCGTGACGCGAAGAACATCATTGGTGGCCCTGAAAAAGCCATGTCAAGACTGATTTACAGTTAACAGTTCTTTTTTTCTTCACCAGCTTATGATTTAATAAATACATAATGTTACATTATTAATGTAGTTTTTTCTGAAGTTGTTCAGACTCAATACAAAAATATGCGTGTTAGAATTTTGGCTCATCTGGCTTTGGAATGCTTCAGACTAAGGAACAATTTGGTTTGTCTGGCTTGATTTGAAACAACACGTCTGGTTCGAGAAATATCGACTGAACGGTGTGTTCCGGTCCAAACTTTTGTTCTAGAACATGAAGGTTACGTGTCGGAACTTTCAAAACGAATTTTCTTGACTTAGTCCGCCACGGAGATTCAGAATCTATGATAAAAGATACCTTTCAGAAAATTAACATTTTCTTCTTCCAGAACCATTACTCGTTAACTGGTTTTTCCCTTTTCCCTTCTCTATTTCACACACAGCGCTTGAGAATATTGAAATTGCTAAAAATAGTGTTTTTTAGAGAGAAAATGGCCCAAATCGACGAGGACATCATTCGCAAGCGTCTCCTGCTCGATGGCGAGGGCGCCGGCGACGATCGCAAGTTGACGATGATTTTGAAGAGTTTTTTGAAGGTTTTTTTTAATTAAAAAAAATATTTTAAAATAATTTAAATTAAATTAAATAGTGGTGCAACAACCCCGAGGCGGATAATGCGGCAATGCGGCGCATCAGAAGATACTCTTACTACTTGACCAGGCCGAGTATCAGGTGAAGAAGCTCGAACTGGTGGCCCAGGCGAATGAGCAGCAACAAGGTTAGGCGAATATTTCGAGAAATAAGATGAATTTTAACAGAACATATATACATAATTTGTAGCTTAGATTCTACTCTACAAATAATGTATATATGTTCCATTTGAATTACTAAAATTTAAACCCTCAAAAAAAGCCCAATACGAAAAGGACGCGCGCGCAATCGAAGCGTCAATGTCACGAGCCCGAGATACAATTGACCAGGCGCAGCGTGATCTGGCGGCGGCGAAGACGTACAAGTCAAATCAAATGGAGTATGAT
>SCLD01098333.1:0-10977 GCA_004367895.1 Oikopleura longicauda | reverse complement strand
GCATGATTTATTAATTTCCCTAAAGTTCTTTGGCTGGAATGGGACGACAACATTCAAATTAACATTCATTTCGGTAAGATCTTGGGCACGTTTCTTCTTGGCAATACAAAGTTTAGCGCCACGATGTGACAATTTTTCGTCAAATAAAACACGAGCCTGACCATCACTGGTGGTATACACAATCTGATTTAACCTTTAAAATGTTTCTTACGGGTAGAATCGTACAGAGGTTAACAATTTGGGAGGAAGTATCTGAGTGTGAATAATTACGAGTATTACTAGCGATTGACTGTGAACCGGAAGCCGGACTGAACTATCTAAACCATCTATAACTGGCTGTTATAATTGTAGAAACATGCCTATGATGCCACATTATCGATACGACGGATCTCATTCCGACCTCAACTTCTTTCACAGTTTCAAGTGTTTCCCGATGCATAAACACGAGACGACCAGGTCCATCATTTTTATGTTCACGTGACGTACCAGTCAGAAGTAACTTGTCATTTGGCGACCACGCAGCCTTTTAGACGATTCGGAAAGTGAAAGTTTGGAAACGAGAGAGCCACGGGCATACCGATTATAGTCGGAACATTATATACCCGTTTCGGATTTGAATCGTTTCCTGAGTGCAATGATACATGGACGGTAAGTCTGTTCTCTCTACCAAAACTTTTTTCGTATTTCTCAGATCCCATATTTTGACGGATCCATCGCCACCACGTGATGAAAGGCACGTATTATCATAAGAAAATGTGACATTACTTATTTCCGTCATTGGTTTATGTGCATTTTGAATTTTGATTCGTGGTGCCACTATCCGACTTTGATCCCAGATTTGAATTTGGCCGTCATTCGCACCACTGGCGATCATTTTACCCTTTCTTAAAATGGTTTTTTCATTATTTTGAGAAAGAATATGATTGGGTTCAATTTCGTGAAATTGGTCTCTTCTAGAAACAACTCAAAATTTAATTTGCCGACTTATTTGACCCGAAGAAACAAATTTCACGAAGTTCAACGTTATATTTTGACTGATACGATTTTCGCAGACATAATGCAATTTACAATGTCTGCGAAATCCTAACTAATGTCTGCGAAATCGCAACTAATGTCTGCGAAATCCTAACTAATGTCTGGGAAATCTCAACTAATGTCCGCGAAATCGCAACTAATGTCTGCGAAATCGCAACTAATGTCTGCGAAATCGCAACTAAGTGAAATGTCTGCGAAAATCGTATCGGTCAATATTTTACCTGTCATAAGCTATGCAAGTTGGCTGTGCTCGTTTTCCTTGGCGATTTTTCACCCTTCTACAATCGCTATGTTTTAGCATTATACAGCCAAACATATCTTTTTCTCTTGATTCAACATCCCATTGACGTATCGTACCATCATTTGATGCCGTAACATACCATCCCCTCTCGTACGGATGAAAAACACCCGCATTCACCATGGCCTGATGACCTGGAGTCAGGGTTCCGAATAGTTCAAAATTTGCTTAGTGCTAGTGCCTTTTTAGTGCCTCCCCTCAAAACGTCTTGCTAGGCACTAAGCACTTAAATTGTAGTGCCTAGGCACTAAAGCACTAAGGGCCTATTTAGTGCTTAGCACTAGTGCTAATTCGGAACTCTGCCTGGAGTCTTCGTAGCGTCCATAAGATAATTGTCACCTTTTGTTGAAGTTGCGATAAGAAAACCGTCTCGATCATATAGTAAAGGTTGACACGAACCTGTCACCACTAAAATATTGTCACCAGTCACAGAATAACTTTGATTGGTTTTTAGTTGAAAATTTTTAGTGCTTTTGGCTACCACTTAAGGGTTGTTCAGACTCAAGACATTTTATTTTCGAAATCAATGTCGGAAAGATTCGGATCCGACATAGAACGACTCTGAAATAAAATGACGCTATCTTCAAACGATTCTGGGACGATCTAGCAATTCGTCGTTCCATTTTAGAGTCGTTGTATGTCGGATCCGACTCTTTCCGAGATTGATTTCAAAAATAAAATGACTTGGGTCTGGACTACCCTTAAAAAACTACTATGGTTTAGTGACCACTAAATAGTTCGTTGAGTTTTCAGCAGTTTGACCACTTCAACTAAATTGTTTTGGATAGGTTCGCAATTCTGACAATGCGTAATTTACAAAACCGGTCCTAAGATCTCTGATTTGGTGCCCTTCTTGTGGTTCCAGATAACGAAAAGGTTCTAGTGTCTGTGTCATACCAGGAAAATCCCAAAACTTCATCATATAATCATTTCCACCAGTTAACAGCCGCGCTCCTGACGGATCCAGAGCCATTGCCGGAATAGGTTTTGTGCCATGATTGAGAGTAATTTCTGATGAGATGGGTAATGTCATTCTACTATCGTCCTCATCATCGGAATTAGATGAATCAGAGTCGGATGAATCGGAATCTGAAGATTCTTCTTTGGCTTCCTTGTCTGAATTTTTCGCCTTCGAGCTTGAAGGAGCAGCAACTGTGGGAACGAAACCAGGTGGAAGAATTGGTCCAACATCTTCATCAACGTCTTCTGATTTTGAAGAAACATTGGCAGGCTTTTTGAATTCAACGTCTTCGACATTTCTTTTTAGACTTTTTTTCATTGAGTCACTAAATTCACCTGGAAGAATAAGTTAGATATGCTGAAAACGAAGATTAGGCTAAACGTAAGACAAAGGGTAAATTTTGAGAGTTAGATTTGACCAAAAATCTGGCAATTTTGGGTTCAGAATCGATTGTACCGTCTTATATTACTAAGATTCTTAAATACGAAAGATTTCCCAAAATTTCAAAATTATAAAGACGCTCCAATTTAGCAGAATCGGAGGTATTAAGTTTGTTAACACTTTCATATCATAAATATTATATAAATGTTATGAATCATATGGTATTGCATTTAAAAATTACCAATTATGTCTGATGTGTTTCATAAGAGATCATCTCGAGATGCCCCAAAATTGGTTCAAAATATATTATTTGAATGCATTCTAAGAAAAGTTTGTTCGGTTCGAAATCCACTATTTTTTTATTTTACACCCTCGTGAATTTTTATGGTCATTTTTGGCACCAATACGGTACTACTGACAAAAACAAATTTCAAAAAATAAACCTTTTTTCTCATTCTCGGCTTCAATTTTTTTCTCTTTTGCATCGCGTTCTTCATCGTCTCTTTTCTGAAGAGTTTCCTTCGATCTGTCCTGTGCTGTTTTAATTGTTTTTCCTAATAATTCTTCGAAATTGAAACTTCTAGCTTTTTTCTCATTTTTACTCATTTTTGAAGTTCAAATGGAAAAATGACTCATGTTGATTTCTCAAGTCAACTCTCCCAACCAATCAGCGCGCGAGATTTTAAATCGGTTCTTACTAGGCATAACCAATCGTAGGACGAAATCATCCAATTGAAATCTTGAATTTTAATCGCGTAGGCGGATAAAGACAAAAGTTACTTTTTCAGAAAACTGAAACTTTTTTTGGATTTTCGTTCCTAGAGAATTTAGAAATGAGTTCGGGTGAAGATTTGGATGATTCTGAATTGAAGATCGATGAAGGATCAAAAATTGAAGAACTAGGATTTGGACATCTGGTCCGGGCCGACCCTGATAATACTTACGGACGGGACGGCTTGAATCGGGTGAACGAACGTTTTTAAAGCTGAAGGTGAGGTTAGAAGGTCTGGAAGAGCCAGAAGAAGTACCCGAAAGGGTGATCGAAAGCGAAAACGAGGTGAAGAAGACGAAGATGATCTCGAAGAACTTGAAGAAAGAAAACCAACAAGACAATCGAAGAGATCAAAGTCAAAGGCGAAGAAACAAGCTTCTTCCGACGAAGAGGGGGATGTAAGTTATCAATTTCGGGTTTGGTAGAAAAATTTCGTGACGTAATGGAAATAGTCCTTATAAAGTTTTTTCATAATAAGTTACCTAATTTTACTAAAAATCTAGCGCGAGTTTTTTTATCCGAACAATTTCACTAATACTGATTTTTTTTTATTTTAGTCGGACAATTTTCCAAAATCAAGTGAAGAAATAATTGCAGAATGGAAAATAAATCCCATCGAAATGAACTACACTGAAGACGAATACCGAACTCTCACAACTTACAGGCTAGTTTTCAAAAATTTATTATGGTTTTTGACTTTTAATTTCAGAATTTTCGCGTCTTCAATGAGACCACGCATCACTGCTGTCAATCCGTCTCTACGACAAGGACGCATGCAGACACTCATGTGTAAGTACTGAAGTCACCCATTTTAAGGGTAGTCAAGACCCAAGTCATTTTAGTTTCGAAATCAATGTCGGAAAGATTCGGATCCGACATAGAACGACTCTGAAATAGAATGACGGCATCTTCAATCGATTCTGGTCGATTTAGAAATTCATCGTTCCATTCCAGAGTCGTTGTATGTCGGATCCGAATCTTTCCGACATTGCTTTCGAAACTTAAATGCCTTGGGTCTGGACTACCCTTAAAATTGAGTGTAAGTAACGCCCATAACGGGAATTAATATCATGATTCGCTCACATAAGAGAGAAAGAGGAGGACGACTCTCCGAATATACATTGAGAGGGCGCCATTAAGATAATCATAATATTTATTCCCGTTATGGGAGATATATAGTACACAGCTTAAGAATGAACGGTTGATAGGACCATAAATTGCTTCATAAATTAGTTGATATAATCATAAACTCGCATTTGTAACCAATTATTTTAAGCCGCTATGTGGAAAGAATTCCAAGCAATGAATCCGAATAATGATGCTCCACCGGCTGAAATTCCAGCTGAAAAAGCTCCAAAGAAAACTAAGAAAACAAGCGCGAAAAAAGGCGACTTGAAGATTCGGATCAAGGTTCCCAAGCCTAAGAAGACAAAAAAGAATTCTTCCGCCTCTGAAGACGATTTTGAAGATGATTTAGATTTCAACTTGGAACCCGAACCAAGTAAAGCCAAAAGGGTTTCTTCTAGAGCCAACAAGGGTGCTCGAGAAGAAGATGAAGACTTTGAAACTATGCCTTCGTTTCAAAAGGTATTACAGAGTTTTACATTGAAAAGAGTGCAGTTTGTAGTGCGTGATTTTGTACTTGTATTATACAACTGGTACGTGGGGGTGTTGCAGTGTTATATACGGGAAAATGTATCTCGGCATTGCACTGTTACCTGTTCCATCACTGGACATGCCATAAATCTCCATCGGATTTGGATGATTTATCGTAACCAGTGACCCGATTATATTTCATGTCATTATTAACAGTTTTTATGTGTGAAATACAAGTCAATCCTAATCTCTGAACGTAACCCCCTCTCTTTTCAGACCAATTTTACTTGTCTTTTAGATAGTTGATCGACATTTTACCAAAGACAGAATGATAAAAACTATTCTGTTCTAAAATATGGGCTATGAATCCATACAAAAATAATCCTAGGGGAGTGAAAATTGGCCTTGAACGGAGAGGGGGTTACGTTCAGAGATTAGGATTGACCTGTAGAGTGCCCAGAGAACTGCAACATGGCAATTCGTCGTGTCATCAGTGCTTTGTGATTCGCTTTTCAATTTATACCATATCGGAGCTTATATTGTATAAATTATTTTGTTATGTAAAACTTGAAAAAGAAAGCTGACGGTCGGAAGTCTCTTCAGGAGCCAGATGAAAGTGAATTCTTTTCAAAAGATTATATCGAAGAAAAGGAAGAAGGGCCAATCCAGCATCACGAAACTTGCGAATTCTGTAAAGATTCTGGTGAATTAATCCTTTGTGAATATTGCCCAAGAGCATATCATCTTAAATGTCTCAATCCACCCCAAGTTGATATTCCAGATGGTGCCTGGCTATGTCCATTCTGCTCTAGCGAGCCTATGCCTGCGAAAATTAACAAAATTCTTTCATGGCGATGGGCCGAGGCACCATATACCGAAATTGATGATGATAGACCTGGTAAAGAAGGTCAAAAACGAAAACTTTGGGGACACAAGGTACGTGATCTGAATCATGAATATAATCAATGATTCATAAATTATGATTCATAATACGAGTTTTTAGTATCGTGAATTCTTTTGCAAGTTTGTTGGTCTTTGTTACTGGGACTGTGACTGGATTGATGAAGTTCGAATGGAGCAACATTCAGGTAAATGTCAACCGATTCCCGGACGTCCGCGAATTTCGATCCTGGATATCTTAAGGGTAGTCCAGACCCAAGTTATTTTATTTTTGAATTCACTGTCGGAAGCATTCGGATCCGACATACAACGACTCAGAAACTGAATGATGCATTTCTAGATCGAGTTAAAATCGATTGAAGATGACGTCATTCGAATTCAGAGTCGTTCTATGTCGTATCCGACCATTTCCGACATTGATTTCAAAATAAAATGGCTTTGGTCTGGACTATCCTTAACCTTTATATTTTAGTTCATATGTGGCGTATCTATTGCAGAAAAAATAATATGGAAACTGAACCAGAGACGGAAGACGTTGATAATTTCGATGATAAAAAACTGGCTGAAAAATTTTATCGTTATCACATCAATCCGGATTGGTTGAACATTCGCCGGATTATAAATCATCGTCCTGCTGCTGGCAAGAAAAAAGAATATTTAATCTTGTGGCGAGGGCTATCTTATGCTGAAGTATCTTGGATTGAGGAAGATCGCGAGGAGATACCAGCATTTGAAGATGCTATCAAATCATATTGGGAACACCGTGAAAAAATTATGGAACAAAAATCAAAACGTGATAAAAAGAAATTAGATAAATTGAACAAAAAGGTGAAACCATATGAAGGTCAGCCCGAATGGATAAAAGAACTGAATCTATCTCTTCACAATTACCAGCTTGAAGGTCTCAACTGGCTTAGATATTCATGGTCACTTGGTACAAATGTCATTCTGGCCGATGAAATGGGTCTTGGTAAAACTATCCAATCGGCAGTCTATATCAGATCACTTGTTATTGAAGCCAATTCACGTGGTCCATTCCTTATTTCTGTACCGCTTTCAACATTACCAAATTGGGAACGTGAATTTGAGTTATGGGCACCTGATTTATATGTGGTATCATATCATGGTGATAAGGATTCCAGAGGAATCATACGAGATAATGAATTTTCATTTGATGATAAGATCATGCATTCAAGTCAAAAAGCATGTAAAATAAGATCAGGTTAGTCTGAAAGCTTTTTCGGTAGCAAGAAAAGCAAGTTTTGTCCGTTTTTTAGAACTGGGACCATGTATAGGGGATGTCTCAATATAACTGCCTCATTTTGATTCGATCGGAACTAATATAACTGTTCCACTTTTTTTATCGGAACTAATATAACTGTTCCACTTTTTTTATCGGAACTAATATAACTGTTTCACTTTTCACATCGGTCCTAATATAACTGTTCCACTTTACCCAGCGGTCCTGATATAACTGTTTCAGTTTTCTCAGCGGTCCTAATAAAATTGTTCCACTTTTATAATTTTAATATTGGGACCACTGGGGAAAGTGAAACAGTTATATTAGTTCCGATCGAATAAAAATGAGGCAGTTATATTGAGGCCCCCCCTCAATTGGCAAACGTTTTTTGGTTGATATAATAACCCCGTACTCAGTGACTTATAAATAATTTCAGGCACTCAAGTAAAGTTTCACGTTCTACTCACATCATACGAAATGGTTTCAATGGATGCTACGACCTTACACTGTCCTTCTCACCGGAACACCACTTCAGAACAATCTCGAAGAACTTTTTCATCTTCTCAACTTCTTAGTCCCTCAGAAGTTTCATGATCTTCAAGGCTTTTTAGAAGAATTTGCTGTTATATCAAAAGAAGATCAGGTCAAAAAGCTTCATGACATGCTTGGAAAACATATGCTCAGAAGATTGAAGGCAGACGTCCTCACTGGTATGAAGGGCAAGGTCGAACTCATCGTTCGAACAGGTTTAACCCCAATGCAAAAGAAATTTTCAAAACTCGTCCTTACGAAGAATTATGAAGCCTTGAAAGTCAAAGGAGGGACAAATACGTCACTGAATAATGTTCTTATGGAACTCAAAAAGATTTGTAACCATCCATATCTCAACGAAAAGGCATCGCTTGAAGCAAAACGACTTCCCAATAATGCGTTCGAGGGCGCCGAACTCGTTAAAAATTGTGGAAAACTTCTTCTCATGTCCAAAATGTTGAAAAAGCTTAAAGAACAAGGCCATCGAGTACTTATTTTCTCACAGATGACGCGTCTTTTGGATCTTTTGGAAGATTATTTGGAATATGAAGGGTATCGATATGAACGTATTGATGGTTCTATCACTGGTTCACTTCGACAAGCCTCTATTGACAGATTTAACAAGCCAAATTCTGAATCATTTATTTTTCTCCTCTCAACCAGGGCAGGTGGTTTGGGTATCAATTTAGCAACAGCTGATACAGTCATCATCTACGACTCCGATTGGAATCCTCATAATGATATTCAAGCATTTTCACGAGCGCATCGTATAGGTCAAAAGAATAAAGTTTTGATTTATCGATTTGTCACCCAGAATTCTGTAGAAGAAAGAGTCGCACAAGTTGCTAAAAGAAAAATGATGTTGAACCATTTGGGTAAGTCCATGATATATCACGTGGCTTTGTTCACGTGGGACCGAACTCATAAAAGTAAAAAATAAGACTGCGACACGGGACCTATAAATAGGCATACGCACGTGAAATTTCGAATACATTAGCGAGTATAGTAACTTCCGGTTACATCCACTTACAAGGGACCTTTATGGCTTGTTAGAAACGTAATAGGCTAGATATCATTCTCTGATAAAAGTCGAAAATCGACCAAAAGTGAGATTTACTAAAATCGCTCTCAAACTCAACCCTTTTATCCAGGACCCATAAAAACTTCATGGAAACGTCATGAAACGTTACTTATCACTATCAGAACAAATCAACATGCTTATTCGAGCATAATAGCGTCATAAATATCATGGAAATTATCGGAATTTCTTTTTGAATTTTTCACCACTTGGTGGCGCTGGAGATCTTTGAATTTTTCTCAAAATTATTTCTTATCATGTACTCGAGGTTCGCTGAAATTTTTATGTGGAACTATAAAGGGGGTAAAAAGTTAGAAATTCTTAGCCTTCACTTGCATATGCCTACCTATAAACCAACCTATCACGATGGGCTTTTTCAGTTTAGTCTAATGCGAGTTTGGCATCTTATTTCGCTCATTACTGCGGAATTAGGAACACAACTTGAGATGAAGATTCCACCAAGGATGTTGATTATACTGATGAAATGGTTGCCGCCCTATTGAAACGTGAAGACAAAGAAGACGAAGGAGCTCCTGAAGAAGAATCAAATAAACTTCTTGATGATTATTTCAGTGGCTTCAAGGTCGCGAAGTATCAGCTAACCGAAGAGGAAAAGGCCGCAGAGAAAAAAGAGGCGGCAGAATGGCAAGAACAAATTGAATCAAATGTCGATCAAGAGTATTGGGACAAATTATTACGTCATCATTATGAGCAACACGTTGAAGAAGAGTCTGGCAAAATGGGCAAGGGTAAACGTGATGGGGACGAAGAATATCAAGGAGATGATGGTCCAGCAGGTTCTGATAATGAATATCAAGGTGCGACTCATTTTTATAATTTGAGAATATCCGTTTTTCGGGACTTTTCGTACTCAAAAGTATCCAGAACTTTCCTCAATTTTTCGAGGCAACGATATCAAAGTTGGAAAGTCCTTTTACTTTTTGAGTTAACATAGTCCTGGTATTTCCGAAACAGACTTTAAATAGCCAGTGTGTTAATCTAAAAGACTTGTTTTTGGACATGAAACCGGAGGTTATATATAATATATTTAATACATCTATAAGAGGATTTGATACAATTACACAATTGTATCGAATGGTTTTATTTTGTTGCTCATATTTATTTGGTGATTTTTTTCCTGGTCACGTGACCTCACTCAGATCACGTTATGACTATTTTAGATTCTGGCGAGACTGATGCAAAAGGCCGCAAACGATATGACCGAAATGCCCCTAAAACGATGCCACCGAAGTATCAGAAGACTTCAAAAGATTTCGAAGTCTTTGGATTTCATTCTAGACAACGGCGAGCGTATGTTAATTTGTGCATGCGTTATGGTCTTCCACCAAAAGAAAACTTTCAAGATCGATGGATCGTCCGTGAACTGTCACGAAAGGTAATTTCATTAGTCCATCGTATCGCCGGTCTAGAATTTCGGACATAACTTGGTCCGATTGCAGGTAAACTGATCTCAGTTGAGTCTTTCAGAAATTATGCCTGGTCGAAAACGACAACCCGAAAGCTTTGATTTTTAAATGTTTTTTTCCAGGATTTTCAATGTTAAAACTTTATTTTCAGAGTGACAAAGAATTCAAAGCATATAGCCACACGTTTATGACTCATTTATGTGGTCGGACAAATTTATGGATGGTGTTCCGAAAGAAAATTTACCTCGTCAAGGTGTCCTCAACCGTATCGGAGTAATGCTTCTTATTCAAAAGAAGGTTGACGAGTTCAAAAAAGGTTTGTTCAAAATATTATTGAGTCGTCTTGAGTCCAGATGTGTCCTGATTCCGGGCCAGTCGTTCTCGGGCAGTCGGCTATAACCCTTATTGACAAGTTTCCGGGTGAGCACACAGATTGTTTTCCGGAAACTTTTTCCTGCCATCTTGTGACTCTATTATACATTTTGTTGGGGGAAGGTTACTTGGCATGCATAGGTGCCGGGTAGGTGCACCTAGAAATTATATTACGTCATACCCCCTATGTCACGTGATTGAGATATTGGTGTTCAAAGTAAACCCCCTGAGTGAAAAAAATATTCCTGGAAATAGTTTCCGGGATTTGTCAATAAGGGTTAATATGTCAATTTAGTGAATGGAAGGTGGAGTATCAAAGAATTGAATCCTGATAATCAACCAAAAGTCGAACCAGAAGAAGTTGAATCCGAAAAACCTGAAGAAGC